>PVKS010001857.1:0-130256 GCA_004027875.1 Aplodontia rufa | reverse complement strand
AAAAAACTTTGGTATATATATACAGTGGAATACTACTTGGCTATTAGAGAAAATGATATTATGGCATTTGCAGCTAAATGGATGGAGATGGAAAAAATTATGCTAAGTGAAGTATCCCAAACTCAGAGACTCAACGGCCGAATATTTTCTCTCATTTGTGGAAGCTAGAATACAACTGGAAACAGTATGATAGATAGCTAAGCTAATAATAACCTCAACATGTATGGATTTTTACACAATCATGGGGAACCTTGCCTAGGATGCTCGCAGGGGAGCAGGGAAGTGGGGAGAGAAAAGGAAGGACATCAAGGAGACCAGAAGGAGGGAGCATGGGTTAATCAACTCAGAGGGAAACCTTCCACTTCCATGAGAAGTCCATTTAACACAGAGGTTTAACAGGGGGAAACATGGAACCATGGGGAACCCAAGTGGGAAACCATGGAATGGCATCAGCCTTGGCTAACTATGTACACATACATTTATTCTTGATTGTTTGATAATGATTCCCTCCTAATTCTAAGTCCATATTTAACTAATAAAGAAATAAAAAAATAAAGAGAGAGGGACAGAGAGAGAGAGAGAAAGAATCAGTTTTTATTTAGTCTTTTATGTGGCTTTGGAAAAAAAGAAAAAGAAAGAAAGAAAGGTGGAGGAAACCAGAATCCACAACCTCCACTTGCAGAAAACACAACAATTAATAAGGATTAATAAGAGTGCTTATTAAACATACAGCCCCACAACACAATATGAATCACATTTTCAACAACAATTCTTTGCAAATTAATTGTGCACTGATTAGAAATATCTCCTGTGTTTTTATGAAGGTTTGCTGGCACTGGTAGCTTATGTGCCAACTAGTTTGTAACACATCTTAACTTCACTTAGAAATCCATTGACATAAAGGGGACACAAGACATTCAAATATTCTTTTAAAAGCAGTGTATTGAAAAGAATATGAAGTTTCCATGTCAGAGCAGAAACTAACAAAGTGATAATAATTTCACCAAAAGAATTTTAGTATCTTAAGCATTGCACATTCTATTTTTCACACAGTAGTAGAAAATAAATGGGTTTCATTTATTCCTAACATTTATTCACTCTTAAATCACATATTTAAACCTCAAACCATAATCCATGAAAAAAATCATCAATAGAAACCATTATAAAGATAATGATTTATTTCCCTAAATCCAAATTCATTTATTTTCTTTTTAAAGAGTAAGAGGGAGGGAAGGAGGATGAGTCAACTTTATTTCTTCATTCAGCATTCATTTCTCCAACACTCAGTTACGTATGTGGTGCTGGGGCTCGAATGAACCCGGGACCCTGCACATACCAGGCAAGCGATCCAAATGCTGAGCTTCTGCTCCAGCCCCTAAATTTCATAGTTTTTTTTTTATTCATAGCACAACTTAACTTAATGGACCTATAATTGTTGCTTTGCATTACATGTTTCTCTCTCAATAATTAGTATTCCTTATTTCAACAAAAATGCTCTTTATAAAGTGTCAGAGAGAAAATTTTTAATTTAAGGTAAATGTGCACTGGAAAGTGAGCTTCTAAACTCTCCTTCAAAAAGTCACTTGGAATCACAGGGAGTGAACTGAAATTCTCTGCGGAAACCCCATGGAGAAACAACTTACAGAGCTCCAGGCAGCATGACACTGTGTTTCCCTCACAATGATTGAGTGACAAACTCATAGGTCACAGCCCTGAGTCACAGTGTCCTGCCATGGATACACTTCCTCCCTATAACATGAAGTTCTGGAGAAAATAACTCTCAGTTCCTAACAGTTCTAAAATGTTATGATGGTAACAGTGCTAGAATTTCAAGATTTCAGAGGAGAGAATAAAAAGGATATAGATCTAACAACATAACATCGATGCAGACTGACTTTCAAGCAAAAGACAGCCACTGTTATGCTTTGAATGATTGTTTTAATAAATAAGAGAGAGCTCAAAATGTTTAATGAGAAATGTTTAAAAAGATCCTGTTTGATTGGAAAAATTGATTATTTTAAATGGGGGTCGAATATTCAAGTTTTATTTACTTTAAATGAATATTATTTTCTCCTATTTCCTCAAATTTAATCAAGTATGATCAGTGATATGTCAGCCATTCAAGAGCCTTGGTGTAGTTATTTCATACGTTTCCTCCTACATGCTCCACTACATGCAGACATGCGTATGCGCAGGAGATCTTTCTCTGAAAAAGAACATCACAATGGCATACAATGAAGTGGTATCTTAATCTGATCTATAGCATTCCATCAACGATCAATGCTCTTGCCAAAAGTGATCACATATAAAACCTTATATCAAACGCAAGAAAGTGCAATCTCTCAATCTCTGCTTGTGCAGGTTGGAGACTGAGGGCCTCTGAGCTTAAATGACACTCATGACAGCCTACTGAGAACCAGAGCTTTCGCCAGGACTAGGAAGAATCCAGAATCACTTGTCTCCTAGATGGGATTTTCCTCTAACCATACAGTGGGCTCAACATGTTTTCAATGGAGAGAGAGGGAAAAAAAGTCCTATGCAAGCTCATTCAAAAAATCTGAAAAATACGCACTGTAGTGTGTACCAAAGTGCCACAGTGAGTGTGGAGGCGCTAAACATCTGGTGGTTCAGTTCTGTTCAGTAAAGTCTCAACACACTTAGGAGATCCTTCTTACTTTGAGCTGCGGGTGGATCCTCCAGTCCCTGTGACCTTCTCTAAACATCCTACACTGAAGGAAAAGGGGTGATCAGTAAATATAAAGTAAGCATCACTAACTAAACATAATTTTTAAAAGGCTTTGAAGCTGTACCTTTAAGGTCTGGTGTTGGGCTTTTTTTGGCCTGTTTCTCACCAACCTGTGTTCAGCTCATAAGCAAGAGCAGGTCCCACGGAATGACTGCTTTCATGGTCCTCCCCTCGTCAGAGAGTAGGTGCCATCCCAGAGACTGTGTCTGAGGCAGCAGAATACTTCCTAGACAGAGTGTATTTTTTCTTTAATTCCAGAAAGTTTCCTTCCAATTATAAATGTCAGATGGCTTTCAAGGCCACAGTTCTTTTTGCTGTACCAATCAAGAAAACCAGGAGGAGTGACTAGCAACTTTTCATAGCTCACAGTTTGATTTTGCTAAGTAGGACATGTGAAAAGAAGGGAAGAATGAAGATTTGAGGAGAACCGCCAAAGGTCTCAAACTGCATCAAGACATAAAGGAAGATCCAAGTGCCAGGCTGACTGTGAATACCGAGCCAGTGCACACAGCAGGCTGCAGAAAGGTTGGACATCGCGGAGCATGGTGAATGTGCCATCCTGCTTGTTGCATGGTTATACACTCCTCCTGTCCTTCCTATACCTATCAATACCGTGTGCTTGGTCCATCTCTTTGGTAAATCATCCCACCTTACTTTTCAGTGGTTAAGTAAATCAGCTCCTACATTAACTGTTTTAAAGCAGGAAGGTTTTCTCCATTCCTGAAAGCCCTGTACTTCCTACCTTAGACTATTTCCCACTAGCAACCGTCCAACAAGAGAGAATGACCCATAGCCTCTTCTTCCTCCACCTCCTACTATGAGGATCTACTCTTGATCCTCATGAATGCACAACCAGACTGATGCTTTGTAATGAAATTTCCATTTTGTAGTCTGATAAAATCTAGGATGATCCCTAAATGGACCGTTAATTAAATGGACTATTGTTTTTTAAAAGTAGCTCATTACAAAAACCAGATAACCATATGCAGAAACATCAATAGTAGTGTGACCTTGTAGCATTTTAATTTATCCATGCCCAGCATTGGAAGAGCAGATGAGGGCCAGCAGATGACATACCTGGGTAATGCTGCTGAGAAAAGAACTAAGGGGGTCATGGAGAAGAAGATGAACCCTATTCAGCCACAACTGGCCCCATCTTTAAAAAAAAATGGTAGCAAAATGGCACATGATGGTAACCCTCTGCCAAGCCCATAGGCAGTCTGCAATATCACCTCTCATGGACTTCTTCCCAAAATAAACCATTACATGAGCTTGCTGGTTATTGGAAAGTCAGGTGATATTTGACTGTATGTAAACTAAAATCATAATGGTTTACTAGTTTCTACAACATAGATTTAGGAATTTAGATCTAGGAATAATTCAAATAAGAAAATTCTTCTAACTACAGTTAATGTTCCAAACATAAAGATTGTGTTCATAAACTCTACTTCTTTCCCTTAATATAGTCAGTGTAAGGGGCTGGAGCTGTGGCTTGGTTGTTATGATGTTTGCCTGACATGTAAGAGGTGGCAGGTTCAAACCCCAGCACCATGTATACAACAAAGCATCAGAGCAAAGAAAATCACAAGAAAAACTAAAATAAAATTGATCCTTTCTCTGTCTCTCTCACTGTCCCTCTCTCTCTTTAAAAGAAAGAAAATCTAAGCATGCCATATATATGCTGACATATTTTCTAAGTTGATTTCCATTAATGAGAATTAAAAACGCATTTGAATGATAGTCCCAATCCTATTATCATGAGTTACCATCTGATGAGCATTCACAATGTTATTAGTCTCTGTCCAAGGAAGTTTTCAGACAGTGTCTCATGTCCTTCTCTCACATGAAACCTACTGGAGAATCAGCTTCCCAGGTAAAAGGTGAGGAAATGAGAATAAGGAGTGATCTGGAATGCTCACATGTCTAAATGAAGTTCTCCTAGCATTCAGATCCACTGTGTAACTAAGTTAGAAGGGTCACAAAACCTTGTGAGAAGCAATGTACTCTTGAAAGCATTTCTACAGCACAAAAGATGAAGTCTTTTGTGTGAGAGTACTGAGTGAGAGAGTACTGAGAGCTCTGCCAGGCCCAGCAAGAGCGCCTGCCAACCCCAGGCCACTTCATCTGCTATCGGCAGCACCTCCCTTCATTTTCAATCATCCTCTCTTGCAGCACAATTAGGAAAGTCACATCATGGAGCAGTGAGCAGCTAGAAGGCAGGGGGCACACTAAGTTACATGATGCTAATGGTAATATATTTTCTTTCTTTATTTAAGATTATTTTATTCATTCGCCGTAGTCTTACATATTGGAGGGAATCATTACATATTCATGCATACATGAATACTGACTTAATAAGTTAAGGCAGATCCTAGTCCAGGATCTCCCCCCTTCAACTGCACCCTGCTTTCATGTCTCCTCTGCTTTACCTCCATGTTATAGATAGAAATAAGCATATAAATGTGTATTAATTTTTGAATTTTTTGATCTCTGCCTGCCTGTGTGTAGTTGGGCTTCTCGTGGGAGTTGAGAGTTCCCAGTTGCATTAATAATCCTTCTAATCCCTCCCTTCTTCCCCCTCAGCTTCATAGTTATGGTTCCACCTGCTTATGTGAAAATTCACCTATGTTGATTATTTTTTTGAGCTTAGCTAATTTGTAACTTGTCTTAGATTTTACTCTACCTTCCATATACAAGAGAAAACATTTGGCCCTTAAGTCTCTGAGTTTGGGATATTTCACTCAGCATAATTTTTTCCATCCCCACAAATAATCCAATCAATAAATGGGCTAGGGAACTGAACAGAAACTTCTCAATGGAGGAAGTCCAAAAAGCTAATAAATATATGAGAAAATGCCCTACAACACTAGCAATCAGAGGAATGCCAATCAAAACTTCACTAAGATTCCACCTCACTCCTGTCAGAGTGGTAATACCATTTCTAATGAACAGCAATGCTTGATTTTGCTGTTGGCCACGGTCTCAGGGCTCGCTCAGGAAGGAGTATGTGTGAGCCTCAGAAAGATTCCCATAGCACTGTCTCTGGATCCTAATCAAGACACATCTTTCACTAATGAATAGTGTGAAGAAATCCAATGAATTCCTACATGTTAGCACACTGAGCTATTCTCCAATGTACTTAATTATTGGAAGTATGCTTATACAATATTTAGTATTATATAAGAATATATAGAATAAATATATGTATACCTATATAACACATTATAGATGTAGGTGATATAGTAGTATATATAGTCCATACACATGTGCAGATGTTATTATATAGTTATATAGAATATTTCATGTATTACACATAGCATATGTGAGTATATATGATCTATATTTACATATTTGATATTTCTACTACAGAGATATATGGAAAATGTAGTTGAGACAGTAAGAAGACAGCATCCTTCCTTCCTCATTCCTTCCAGAGTGACGTTTTCCAGGACTCTGTCTTATGCCCTTTCTGCTTTTGCTATCAATCAGTCCATATGCTTTCAAAAAGGCTTTCAAACTACCCTCTCCCTATTCTCACTGACAGTCAGCTAATTCAGTTGTCTGTCTGCTTTTGGCATGGACTGCTCCCACAACCTCCATCTGGCTTCCCAAACACACTGATTCCCTCTACTTCACTCTTCTTGCTGTTGCCAGAGAGCCCTGCCCACAACACAGGCCTATTCACATCACCACTCCTGCCTGGCCTTCTTCAGCAACTGCCACTGGAGCCCGCATTCCATGCAGAGCCTATGAAGGTCTTCTTATTGGCCACCTGCCTACTTCACAGGTCTTAATTGCAGGCAGTCCTGAGAGAGAGCCCCCACGCCAATCAGAGAAAGCTACTTCCAGTTCTCCAAGCGCACCACATTCGCTTCCTGTCTAGGTTCTAGGGTGCGGTTGGCGCTTGTGGGCTGCGGCAGCAACTGCTGACAGCATTCAAAATCTACCTCCACTCTCCCAAGCTCAGGCCTGCAGCAAGTTAATAGAAGCTGTGGATTCCGCCCACCTCGTCTCTGCACCCACAGGACACTTGACACCTCTCTAATGGCACTTAGTGTAGCAGCTCCCCAGCAGAAGTCCTGGTAAACAAGGCACAGTTATGCATGTATCTCCAGGGCTACCTGGGTTGCTCAACACATGGCAATACTACAATAAAGAATGAATGGACAGATGTTGAAGAACAAATGAAAAATAAACGCTGCACCTTGAGAAGATAAGTGAAAGGCGTGGATTCCGCCGTGAGCTGAGAATCCTCTACAAGATACCGGAGATAGCAGTGCGGAATAAGCATAAGACCCTATGGACATCGTCTTCGGATTTTCAGCAATGTCAGCAAGAAGGTTCAGCAATTCTAGGCTCTTTGCTTAAATCATTTCATTTCATAATTTCCAAACTTCCTGCATGTGTTATCTAAATCTGTTACAAAAATAACTTTGTGCTTTTCTGATTTCAGTATCTACATTTTCCAAATAAGAAAATTGTGGACCAAAATATCAAGTGACTAATGGAAAACTCAGTCCTATAATTCAGGAATCTGATTCCTGTGAGCAAAGCTCTGTTGCTTATTTGGAACAGTGCGCTTCATACAGCACAGAGAGCATCCATGTCAAAACGGCTGCTGCACAGAGGGCCAAATGGAGGCAGAGAAACTAACAGCGGACAGGCAAAAGCAGTGCTAGGGCACTAGGGGAGGGAAAACACCAGGGGCAATTCCATTCCGCACACCTGATCACAGACAGCGGCTGCCTTTCAATGAACGAGACCGCGAGGACCACAAAAAAAAGAGACACCAAGATGGCTTGAATCCAACAGTATGGCCAAAGGAGTTACTGTTGCTGATGTCCGTTCTCCACATTGCTGTTTTGCTATAGTTTTTTTTTTTGTGTGTGTCAAATTCTAATTCTTCAGCAGCAGTACTATGTCTAATATATAATTCAAGAAAATTGTAGCAGCAATCAAAACATAAAGAACACTGTCCAGGAGAGATTTTGCAATGACTATGTAGGAGATCTCAGGCATTCTTTTTTATTTTTTAATACTGGGGTGACTGGGTGTTTTAATCTGTAAAATGGGGAAGACAATGTCCATTTGTTTCAGGATGAACAGTGTGATAGAATTTTAAAGATGGTGAAGTGATTTAAGAAAGTAAGAGAGGGCAGGAGGGTGGCTCAGTGGTTTCGACACTTGCCTGGCAAGCATGAGGACCCGGGTTCAAACCCCAGCACCACGTACACAACTAAGTGTTGGAACAACGAAGGCCATGTGAAAAACTAAATAAAGTTGTTTCTCTCTTTCTCTGTCTCTCTCACTGTCCCTCCCTCTTTAAAAAAACAGTATGAGAATTAAAAGCTCTCTTCTCTCCATACATATTAATTTTAAGGCAATATATATATAATATATATATTCATATCTATATGTATTTACACTATATATATATTTACATACATATTATTTATAAGTCCAGCTATAGATAGAACATACAATGAAAAGTAGTACTTTATTAAATTGTAAAACATTTACTAAAACATTTATCCCCATTTCAAATTCCTAAACACCACTTAAAAACAGAATTGTACTCCATACACATTCATAACTTAACGTCACTTTTCAGTAAATAAATGTATCTGTGGATGGCACTGCAGAGAACATTAAGACATAACTTCCCCCCATATAAACAATGCCACAGCTTCTTGTAGCTAATAATCTCTAAATTGCATAAATCATCCAGGAGGTGTGAAATCTAGGAACACTGTTCTATATAACACTATGGTGATACTGGGACATCTGTCAAGAAGCCAGGCAAGTCTCTCATCTGAAACAAAAAGGGATCTGTTATGTCCAATTACCTTGAAAACCAAAATAATGAAATTGACTTTCTCTAGCTTAATATGAGGACCGGGATCCTATCATATCCTTTAAAATCCTACAAACTATTTCATCACAATAGCATAGCATCCATGGCCTTGAATCTAGGATAGTAACTGAACAGTATCAATGAACACCACTCCTTCTTCCTTCAGAAACAAAATTGCAAAGACTATTTAGCAGTAGTCAAACCCCAGGGGAAAGTGGTCTTGTTCTTTGAAAAATAATAATCTAGATACAAAGTTTAAAATATTTTTATTACCAGCTTGAAGACTTCTGCAACATTGTAATTGTGACATGGGGTACTTGAAAGTGGCAAAGTCAAAGAAAAGCTTCCTTTTTTTTTTTTTTTTTAAGAGAGACAGTGAGAGGCAGAAAGGGAATCAATTTTATTTAGTTTTTCATGTGGCCTTCATTGCTCCAATACTTTGATGCATATGTGGTGCTGGGGTTCTAACCCCTGTCCTCCCACAAGCCAGGTAAGCACCATAACCGCTGAGCCACCACTCCAGCCCCCATGAAAAGTGCACTTCAGAGAAATCAAAGCAGAGCCAGGAGTGGGCTGGGAGGGAATGGATCCAACGTGTCAGACCACTGGTAAGGAATTCAAAATCATGTAAAACCTGACAGATATTTAAGTAACTTAAATATATAACTTAAAGAGCAATAACACCAACAAATAAATCTGTCAGATAATGCTATAAACAAATAAGAAAGCATGCTTCTTCAAAACTGCATGGTCCTGGGATGTCTCTTCATTTTTACAGTAACACAGAGAAGCAAACAAACCAACAAGCCACACAAGGCTCCACAGTGCCTCCTACTCACACAAGGAGGGGCTCTGACTTCAGGACTCTGCTTTCAGCAGCGTCCCCTCCCAAGATCAGCAGCTTATAACTGGCATGGGAAACGTGTGCACTATGGGCATAATAGGAAAGAAATAACTCCATTTGATGAAGCTCAGCATACCAACCTGAAAACAGGGTGAAAAGGAGAAAATTGTAGTTAAAAATATAATAGTTTTGATCCTGAAAACAACAACATCCAACACTGTGACTTTTTAAAAATCCACCAGACAGTGATTATCTGTAAGACAAGGACAAAGAAATGTGAATGAAGCCAATACTTTAAAAACAAATGATATGTTTGTCCAAAATATCATACAAAGTGATATTCAATGTGGAGTTTGAAAATTATAGTTTCTCCAAACATGGTGTTCACAAAACATGTCATTGTTTTAAAAATTACTTTTGTCCAGGATGGAATGGTGGCTTTGTGGTTACAGTGCTTGTCTGGCATGTGCAAGGACCCAGGTTTGAACCCCAGTACCACTTACACAATTGAGTGTCAGAGAAACAAGACTCAGGTGAAAAAATAAAAAAGATAAAGTTGATTCTCTCTGTCTCTCTCCCTCTGTTTAAAAAATAAAATAAAAAATTACTTTTTTCTTAAAGATATCAAGTTCAGATACAAATTGTATTGCTTTTAAGGACACCTTAAATATATAAATGAGAGAAGTAAGAAATGTTTTAGTTCCCAATTCTCTAACACTGTTTAAGTTTACTTGGTAATTTTTCCACATTTTATGCTAACATTTTCATTTCACTGGTTCTCTAAAACATAAAATCTATGTAGCTAATAATTGAAAAAGTATATGGTTAAAATTTAGTTAAATAAAGTTTCCTAATATCTGGAAAACACCACAAATCTATTCTCCTGTCAAGCAATATAATTATTAAAACATGATGTTATAGCAAAAGGATAGATAATAATTTGAAAACACAGCTGAAGCATATTTATAAATTTTCATCTTTGTTAATTCTGAGCAATAGCACTATCAGATATTCATATTTTATCCCTTTTATCTTACCTTGTTTCAAAAATTCCCACCAAAATATTATTCTTAAAATGAGGGTTTCTAAGCCATCATAAAAATATAAAGCTGAAATTGGAAAAATATTGGCAAGCATAATGTATTAAAAGAAAACTAGCCAGAGGCACAAGATTGGCTGCCATAGATGCCTGGTTTTGCTGAAATCTCATTGATTAGAATTTGTCTTCCTGAATGGGCAACAAGACCAAGGCAGGTGAGAGGATGGAGTTGAGGAATTGCTCCAGAGTGTGGGACAGTGGGGTGGGTGAGATGATAAATACCATTAGGTGGACTTAGAAAACCATACTGTCATTTATAAAATATTTTTAAAAGTTTAACTGTGAGACATGTGATAAAAATCTCTGCCTGTTCCTCCAAAACTTTTGGAAGAGAAGAAGAAAAATCTCTATTCCTCTTCAAAGTTTAATCCAAAAAACCTGTATGGGTTGTCTATTTTTCACATATTGATATAATTAAATTTATACGATTCCAAAACCGAGAACATCTGCAAAGCTACTCCAATTTCCAAAGGCTACACTAATGAATCTATAAAAGTAAAAAATATATATATAGTTGTGCAACGTTCTGTTCACCTAAATTATGGAATCTGATGAACTGTTACTGCATAGCATTTACTACATGAAATTTAAACACTCGGTAGTCACGTTGCTTTCTCTATTATGTTCTTTTTCAGTATTATCATTTTAGGGAATTAAAAATAGATGGTGACATAACAGCACAGTCTTTAAAGGCACAGAGCTTTGGACTGTGCTTGCTCAAAAGTATGATGTTGAAATCCTCACCCGGATGCAATGGTATCGGGAGGCAGGGTCTTCGGGAGGTGATGAGGTCTTAGGAGGAAGGAGCTCTCAGGATGGAATTAGCAGCCTCATGAAAGAGAGCCAAGAGAGTTTATGAGACTCTTCCTTCAAATGCGGACACAAGACAACTCCCACCATCTTGTACTCCAGAAAATGGAAACAGAATCCACCAGCACCTTGATCTTGGGTATTCCAGTCCCCAGAATGAGGAGGAATAAATGGTACTTAGAGCGCCCAAATGGACTAAGACACTGACTTGGGATTCAAGAGAACTTGAATTCGAAATTAAGTTTGTAAGACTGTTCATTTCACCTTGGACAAGTTATTTATTTCAATTAGTTTTCTTTCCTGTAAGAAGGGGTTTAAATAACTGCTTCACAGGACTGTTGAAAGCACTATAGGATACACACACAGTCGTTGGCACCAGCTTCTAGAAAAGTTGTACATCTTAACTACAAAACTACAAAATATTCAACGAAGGCAGGGAGACGTGTTTTTTTGTTTGTTTTTGTTTGTTTTTTACCACTGTTCAATGCCTAGCACCCAGAAGCCCTCCCTAAATCAGAGGTAAATGGACACTTTGCTATTATCAATAGTTATTTTAATAAGTTTCCATGTACTTACATAGCAATCTACACATTATAAAGATGATGCTTACTATGCACAGTAGTTAGATTTGACAGTTAGTGAATCTTGAACCACTGTTCCTGAAGAAAAAAATGGCCAGTCCATGCAAGCCCCTGGTCACAATTAATCCAATGACTGATGCATGACGTTGTTTTGTGTGTGATTTTGTTGAAAAGCGTTTTATTTGTCAACGATGCAGATGAAATAAAATGCTTTCATTTAAAAGCCTGCACCTCCATAACAGGCCCACATAAAGCTTACCTAATATCCACATTTTTTTCCATAAGGCCCATCGTAGCTTCCTCACACTTACAAACAGTAGATATCATGTCTTACTCTACTTGAGGATCATTTTAAAACGGAAATCATCCAAAAAGTAAGCACAAAATATTTCTTAAAATGTCATGTACTGTGAGAAGGACATTAGTTCACAGAGCAGGGGCTGAAGGGAAAGCAGAACACTGCCCTCCTGGTTCTCTCTGCTGGGCATGCACCCCTCTAGGTACAGGGCAGGACTGCAGGGCAGCTGAGGGTTGAGTGTGGAATTACAAGTGCACCACACCAGGTACACAAGCACACAACACACATTCTCAACAATGAGGCCTGATTGTGCTTCTAACAGGGAATATACAGTATTCCTACCGAGACTATACCTTCCAACTCTGTGTGTCTCCTCCTCTCCTTCCTCTGTGTCATAAACACAGGATTCCAAGCAGCAAACACCTAACAATACTGGCCAAGAAGGAAAACTAGTGTATGTTTTCGGGACTTTTCTGTCCAATGGAGACCAAATGCACATTGGGCCTGAGAACCCCAATATTTTGTCATCTATATAGCCATCCCCAGAATACTGAAGGTGGCGGATGATCTTTAAAGATGCTACTATCTACAGAGGTATGGTTTTACCTGAGTGTAAACATGTCAGTTGAGGGGGAGTAAACAGAAAGGCAGGAGACAGCTACTGTCTTCAACCAGGGCTAGAGCAGGCTAGCGAGAAATGTGCTTTTATTTATTTTTTAAAGGGGAGGGGGCAGCTCCAACATTTCGTTGTGTATGTGGTGCTGAGTTTGACCTCGTGTCCTAGTGCATGCCAGGCAAGCTCTGTAACTGCTGAGCCACCGCTCCAGCCCCAAGAAGTGTGCTTTTATATGTGGTTTTCCCTTCTGTGCTTTCAGTTACCCATGGAACTGAATATTCTTACACAATAAGAAAACAGTAAATGGAAAATCAAGAAATAAGCAATTCAGAACTTTAAACCGCATGCCTTTCTGAGTAGTGTGATAAAATCCCATGTCTTCCTTCTACGTATCATCCTTTTGTTCTGTGCATCCGCACTGCATATGTTACACACCCACGAGTCTCTTAACCTCTTCAGTTATCAGACTGTCTGTCACAGTGGTTGTGTTCAGTAACACTGCCAACATGTGTAGGTAGACCAACAGAGGCATGGGAGCACAAAACATGTGAGGAAAGGTTCTGATAACTATAGGAAAGGTTCTGCAGCTATTCTATAGGTTACATAGGAAAAAACAGTAAAATACTATTCAGTACTAAGCACAGATTCAAGCATCCACTGGTTTCTTGGAGTATATCTCCTGCAGATGAAAGGGGACTACTGTAACCTTACAAAGGTCAAATCAAGATGAGACAGCCTGGAAAAGAGGGATCACACAATGGAAGAAAATGGTCTACGCAGTACGCTATTGACAGCCGGGACTCAGCGATTACAGTGCTTGCCTGGCATGCACAAGGACCCAGGTTCAAATCCCAGCACCACATACACAAGTGTCAGAGCAACAACAACGACCAGATGAAAAACTAAATAAAATTGATGTTCTCTCTCTCTCTGTCACTGTCTCTCTCATTAAAAAACAAACAACAACAACAAAAAACAATGCCAATTCCATCATATAGTATCACATCACTTAGTATTCAGGACAAGTATGCAGGAACTGGCATATTCTGTCCAATCTATTACTTTTTGTCTTGACAGCTCTGTGGGTTGGGTACTGGGTTATTACTTCTCATACCATGGAAACTCAAGAGCTGAATTATTCTCTATACAATCATTAAGAAGTAGGAACAGAATGTCCAACCATTTCCCTCTTCTTCTCTTATAATGGAACGGATAAATAACAAGCTATTCAGAGATGTTTTCCTGTTTGTGTGTTATAACAATGCTTTTTGGTCTCTCAAGAATAAACGGAATATTTTCATTCTGTAACAATGGCCCATCCGTGTTTACTTCCCTAATGATGAAGGCCATGCAAACTTCCTTTTGCTTAGCTTTGGCATGAGCTTGGTGTTCTATATTATGATGTACTCTTGTTATTTTAAAATCAGTGCGGGCATATTTAGAATTGGTAAGCAATAAATAAAGTCACCATTGTCCATATCCCCTAATCTGATCCACTTCCTTCTCATTATAATCATGTGTAATATTAGTCACATATTAAATACTAAGTTTGGGACTATATTATATGTTGTGTTTCATACTCTTTTAATCACTTATTATGAGCATTATCATTACACAATCTTCAAAAACAGTTCACATGTCCTCTAATGGCTAAATGATTTAAATATTTGCAACATTTATCGTACATACTTTTGTCTATGAATATCTATAATTTGTTTTGAAATATTTAGCACTGATCTTGTGGCATTGCCTGTGTGTCACTTTAACCTAGGGTCCTTATGCTTTCTCTAAAGGGACAGATATCATTTTGTTTTGGGGTTTGTGGATATGGAAGCCTTACCTGAGAGTATTCAGCACCACCACATAAGTGAAAAAGGAAAATGTCAGGCCATCAGAGTAGTTAGAATGTTCGCGTCAATCAAGGGAAAGTCAATTCTTTTTCTTTTATTTGACAACCCTAATGTTAGTGAGGAGGGGGCAAGGTGGGTCCAGATGCAGACACTCCTTTCTGCTAAAGAACGAGCCACATTCTTTCTACTGATGTCTGAGGCACAAACCAAAGGCTGGACCCAACCAGAACTTCCTGCCCTACCTTCCCGGGTATGGGGGCAGGGAGGGGATAACCAATTGAAAGGAGAAATTCTATAAGAAGGGAAAACCTAACCTCTCCAGGAGCTCTTGGTTCTCTTCCCCAGCTGAGGAAAGTCTGCTTTGCTATCTGCCTACGCAGCTTGCCTCAGTGTCCCTCCATTTCATTCTTCCATTCCAAGAGGACAGGAACCCATCATCACAAAACCAGCATCCTTAGCACCAAAGCAGTGATACTCGGTACACAAATGAATGTGGTATGCTCCAATACAACTCCACCAAGATACACCAAAGTCTGAACGCCACACGATGTTCATAAGCCACAGAACATTGTTCTTGTTGAATTTTTCCAACTATTTAAAAGTGTGAAAATCATTCTTCGCTCATAGGTCACAGAAAAACAGACAGCACCTATATTTGACCCCTACATAGAGTTTGCAGATCCCTAGTTTAAGCCACCTGAAGTTCAGTGAATTGCTATAATAAAGGTCTCTTGTTCCAGGAGTGGCCCCCACGTTCTCCAATCCAAGCCCCTTCTTCCAGGGCAGGTTAGGGTTAGGTATCGTTCAATCTGATCAACAGCAAAACTTTCGTAAATATTTGCATTAGAATGAGTTCTCCTGGGTGAAATGTCTGGCTTGTTAGCATAAAAGATGCTAGATGAGAGCTCTCTTTGTGGAAATCAGTGCTGTTCAGAGCTACCTTTTAACCCTTTTCTTGTGTGTGTTTGGGTTCAGCAACTGGAAATCCCAGTGGAGGTCAGCGACGCTTTGGCATCTGGACAGTGATTACACATTAAGGAGTAGGACTGACGGGTATTTAACAACTAGTACAGGGATGAGTGGATCAAACTGAAGACTAGCCCTGCCTGCGAGATTCTACCTGATCTCCTAGGCCTTGCAATCCAGGCTGCCCTTGTTCGGAGATGAAGGTTTGTTCAGGAATAGCTGCAGGTGTGGTGGCAGTTGGTCTTCACATTGCTTTCATGTCTGCCTGTTGTTGGCAAGTACAGAAACCTCCCCTAATTCCAACCATTCACAGTGGCCAACCATTGCCTACAAGAACATCGAGCTTCTACAATAAGGTTTAATTTAATTTGCGAAAGTTTGATCTCAATTCTCATTTCATCCATAAAACATTTGAGGAGTTTCTCTTGTGTGCCAGGAATAGCTGCAGGGACAGTGTTTGGAAAAAATACTGACTCGGTCCCCAACCTGACACTGCTATTGCAGGAAACAGAATAAAAGATAAGCAATTAAAAATGTATGAAACATTCTTTTGTGTTTAATAAGTTAAAAATAATGTACTTGTACCAACTAACTTTCTGCAGCAGGCATGGTTCTGGGCACAGGGCACAAAAGGACCCATTTGAAACCCCCTACCTTATGAGGCTGGCACTTTTATTAGAATCACTTTTCAGATTAGGAAACTGAGGGACAAAGGAATTAGGAATCTCTTGATATAACCATGGAGAAGTGGTTTTGAACTTTTTACAAATGAGTTTGAGGCTAGAATCCATGCTCTTAACACTCTGCACTTGGAGGAGTGGCTTTTGTGTGAGTGCTAGGGGGCCACCACTGAATGGGTGGTCAGGGAAGGCCTTCCTCAGCAGGGGTCAGTTAAACTGAAGCCTGAAGGATGGAAAGGCATCCACCGTACGAAACCACAGGCCTTCCAGGCACACCATGCCTAAGGCCCATGGGAAGTCCAGGGTAGGCAGGGAACTGGCAGAGCCATGTGAATGAGGTTAAGAGGACAATTCTATAAACTATGCCCACTGT
Organism: Aplodontia rufa; assembly: GCA_004027875.1. Taxonomy (NCBI): domain Eukaryota; kingdom Metazoa; phylum Chordata; class Mammalia; order Rodentia; family Aplodontiidae; genus Aplodontia; species Aplodontia rufa. Next base: position 113,539 of record PVKS010001857.1, on the reverse strand, counting down.
CCTGACCCCCACATGCTTTCTTTTATAAAGCAATTTACCTTTTTATCTTGGAAGAATTTTATGTGCTCTTTGGTTTCAGCTAAAGAGGAGCAAGGAAAAGAAAGGTGGGGGTGATTCTCACGAAAAGTAAAGGAAGATCAGCAGAAGAGGGGAAGGGGGCCAAGGGGTGGGGGGAGAGGGGGGAGGAGGGAAATGCTGGGAGGGATATTGGCCAAATTCCATTGTTATATTGTGTGCATGTATCAGGATGTAACAAGAAATCCCATCATTATGTACAGCTCTAATTCACCTATAAAAAGTGGAGAAAATAAACAGAACAGAATAAATACCTGAGATTAAAAAAAAAAAGTAATTTACCTGCAGCCCTGCCTGGCTGAAGTCAAAAGGATATGTTCCCTTCCTTGGCAAACAATCCATTACCTGCAGAAGAAATGCAGGCCCCAAATGCCTGAGGACACAGTTACCCTGAAGCAGATAGGACTTTTATGACCCTCACACAGACCAGGTTCCAGAATTTAGGGAGAAAATGATAATCCCCCTAAAAGAAAGGAAGTCTGTAAGGACAAGTTCCAATCAGAACTGGTCAGCATGGCCCAAAGTGACATAGAGTTGACTTGGACCTTTACCATGTGGGGTAGGGACTTGGAAGTCGGATATATAATCCTGATGTCAGTCAAAGTAAAGAGGAGGACCTGGGTGGGACTCTCTGAAAACTTCCCTGGGACTCCCAAATAAACTGGGGGGGCAAGAGGCACATACTATCCTCCTCCTGAGAAGACCTCCCTCTCCCCTTTGAAAGTGTCCCCTTTTCCCTTTCCCTTCTAATAAACCTTGCAATCCTTTTACTAAATCTCCTGTCTTGCCCGGAATTCTCTCAATCAAGAGCACAGGAATCTGCAGACCTTGGAGGTTGCCTCTCTCAGGCTTGCTGGCTGGTCTCCTCTGCAAAAATTAGGGCTTCTTTACTATTGCTAGATTATGGAAACAACCCAGATGTCCCTCACTGGATGAATGGATCCAAAAGCTGTGGTACATATATACCAAGGAGTTTTACACAGCAATTAGAAACAATGATGTTGCAGCCTTTGAAGGTAAATGGATGGCTATGGATGAAATTATGCTGAGTGAAATCAGCATAACCCAGAGAACCAAGGGTCGAATGTCTCCACTCATCTGTGAAGGCTGGAACTAGACCCTGGCCATTGAGAAAGGAGGTCTATTATCATGTGTTAAATCCAGAAGGTGTAACGTTATACAACATAATCCTTTTTTAGAGATATTGTGGGAAGGGGAAAGGAGGGATAAGGGTGGGTAATTGGGGGGAACTCCTGGGAGTAAATCTAATATCCAGAATCTATATACATTTTATATTATTTTGTTAAAAAATTGTATGTTTGTTCAAAAATAAATTTCTCAATAAAAAAAAAGAGCATGACAAATGTGATCGCCCATATTAAAAAAAAAAAAAAGTTAGGGCTTCACTCTCCTTTCCAAAATAATGAAAAAACACTACAGTTTTTTTTTTTTTAACACTACAGTTTTTAAAGGAGGAGAGTTACAGGTCAGATTTCATTTTAAAAATTGCTCTGGTTGCTGTGAAGAGATGGGATAATGAGGGCTGGGGAAGCTAACTAAAGGCTGTTGAAGATCAGGAACAATCACGGCTCCAACTAGGGGAAATGCTGTAGAGCAAAGCAAAGCTGCCACTGCCCACGTACAGCAGTTCAAAAGCCCCCAGCAACACTGGCCAGCCCAGCCCTCCCTGCCACTTGATGCTGAAGATAAGTAGCTGTGTGCCTGGTACCCAAGCCATGAGCCATTCTGCAGTAAACACACATCCCCTGTGCCTGGAGCTTACACTTTCGTCTCCTAGAAGTAATGAAAATGATTAAGGATCCAAATGTTGGTACAAAAAAGTGTTCAACAGAAATACACACAATTACAATTAAAATATTGCTGAATCAACGAAGCTAGGTATCACCACAAAGTTTAAAGAACTTTTCAAGTATAATTAATTGTGTAGATTACTTATTTTTTTAAAAAACTAAGTCTTAGAAGTTTATGGAAATATTTGAATATTTATTCTAAATCGTAAATATTAGCATTTAACAATAATTAATATCAACAGGCACATTTTTCTCTTTCATCTATTGTATATATGCAGACACATATCTGATTATACTTTTAGAAAGAGAGTAACTTTAAAATAATTATCATATGGTGTGCAAAATTGGCTTAGTGAGAAGCCATTGAATAGATCTGTCACTTCCAATCATTATATTAAGCACTGGGAAGGGAGGGTCTGGTTCGTATTTTGGAAGTGTCCCTAGGTCACTGTAGGGATTGACAAACTGCAACGAACCAGAGGAGAGGCCCAGTGTCCTCTGGGAAGGAAGTGGAGAGTTGGGCTTCATGGAAGTGCATGGAGGCAGGGATGGAGGTGAGGAAATGCTGAAGAGGTGAGAGGAGAATCAGGCTGGGAAACCCAGTGCAGGTGACAAGGGGGGGAGGGTGTGGCATAGCCCCAGGCCTGCTTCTGGGAAGATGAAATTAGCCAGAGTGTGTACATGTCAGTGTCCAGGGCGCAGGAGCAGTTGGATAGGAAAGTCTAAATGACCAAAGAGAGGACTAAGTCAAATATAGCAAATTCTAAGCCTCTAAGTGCAAATAAGAGGAATCATATTCCTCAGGAACACAGCAGAAGTAGGGAGTGAAAGGCCCAAGGATGAAAGTGTAAATGAGGAACTAAAAGAGAAAGAGGAGTCTACAACCACTTCTCCCCACTTCTCCTATCCTCTCCTTACCAACCATTTAAATCCTTACCATGCGGACCACAGATGGTCCACAAGCTTCCTTCAAAATGACGATGTTTTTGAAGCTCTGTAACTTGTACCTGAGCAGTGTAACTAATTCTTTGAGAAGTTAGAAATTGCCAAGGTGAGCCTGAAAGGAGTATGAAACAGACTGTAAGTCCAAGCAAAGCCCAGAGGCAGTTTCCCTCATTGGTCCAGCGTCACTCCTTTATAGCGGAGAAGAACAGCAGATTTGTGAAACTCCATCCAGTGATCTTGGAGGCTTCATCCAAATCACATACACATTGGGTTTTTAAGTGTGTGTGTATGTGTGTGTGTGCATATGTATGTGTGTATGTAACATTATATCAATATCTACTAAGAATTAATTTTTGTTTGGCATGTAAAATGTGGGATTTTTTTCCCGTTTTCCTGCATTTTACTGGTGCATTAGAGTTGTATAAAATGGTAGAATCTGTTGTTCCATATACGTACATGCATATAATAAAACAATGTAATTTGCCTCATATCCCTTATCCCTTCCCAGCACTTGCCTCCCCTTCTCCTCCCACCTCTGGTTCCCTTCTTCTCTGCTGATCTTCCTTTGCGATCATCTTTCACCTTTCTTTTCCTCTTTCCTCTCTAGCTTCCACATATGTGGGAAAATATAGGACCCCTGACCTTCTGAGTCTGCTTATTTCACTTTATATAGTGTTCTCAAGTTTTATCCATTTTTGTGCAAGTGTCTTAATATCATTTTTATGACTGAATAAAACTCCATTGTGTAAATATACCACTTTTTTTTTTATCCATCCATCTAGTGATGGAAATCTAGACTGGTTCTAGAGTTGGGCTACGTGGTGCTATAAACATGGGTATGCTTGTGTCACTGTAGTATGATGACTTTAACTTTTTAGGATGAATACCGCAGTCTAGTCTCATTCTTCTACATATGGATAGCCAGTTTTCCCAGAATCATTTGTTTCAAAGGCTCCTTTTTTCTCCAATATATGCTTTTGGTTCCTTTGTCAAGACATGGATATCCATTCTTGCCATTCCTATTTAATATAGTACTAGAAATTCTAACCAAAGTAATTACAAGAGAAAGAAATACAAGGGATAAAAATAGGAAAGGAAGATGTCAAATTATTATTGCCTGCACATGATATTATTCTATATAGAAGATTCAAAACACTCTACTAATAGACTGCTAGAGCTAATAAACAAATTCAGCAAAGTAGCAGTTTACAAAATCAACATACAAAAATCAATAGCTTTCCTATATATCAATGATAAAAGAAATCAAGAAAACAACCCCATTCACAATAGTCTCAAAAATTTTTTTAAAAATTGTGAATAAATTCAACCAAGAAGGTAAAAGCCCTCTACAATGAAAATTATAAAATGCTGAAGAAAGAAACTGAATAAGACACAAGAAGATGGAAAGACCTGTACATTCATGGATAGGGAGAATTAACACTGTTAAAATAACCATACTAGCCAGGCACGATTGTGCATGCCTGTAATTCCAGCAACTCAGGGAGTCTGAGACAGGAGGATCACAAATTTAGGACAAGTTTCAACAACTTAATATGGCAGTACGCAACTTAGTGAGACCCTGTCTCTAGATAAATCTATAAATAGAGCTGAGTGTGTAGCTCTGTAACAAAATTTCCTTGGATTCAAATCCTAGGGAAAAAAAGAAAAAAGGAAAGGAAAGGAAAAAGCCACACTACCAAAAGCAACGCACAGATTCAATGCAATCCCCGTTAAAATGCCAGTGATATTCTTCATTCTTCTGAGAACCAGAAAAAAAAAAAGTCCTAGGATTCATTTGGAGAACTAAAAGACACAAAATAGCCAAAGTAATTCTAAGCCATAAATAAAAGCAATGCTAAAGGCATCAGAAACCTTGATTTCAATTTATACTATAGAGCTAGAGTAACAAAAACTGCAAAGGACTGGCATAAAAACAGGCACAGAATAAAAGACACACACACCCAGAGGCAGTCATCTGATCCATGACAAAGGTGCTAAAGTTAATTTTAATTCCAATTTTTAATTATTGAAGTGACTGCCTTGCACCTTAAGGAGCTCTCACTTTATTGTGGTATTACTGACTTAGAGAACAGAACCCCTGTCCGGCTGTAGCAAGTATGTTCCGAAAGCAACCTCTGGTGGGAAGTGGCTACATGGTGACGTGTGCAAGATTTTTCTCCCTGCTCCGTGCAATTGAATTCTGCATCATCCTCTTCAGCTATCTTCCTTTTTTATTTCCTGTCCAAAGCCAATGGTCAGCAGAGACATCAATTAAATAGAAGATTATTCTAGAGAGAATACTCTCAGGTTACAGGTCTTAGGAAATTTCCAAAGATGCATCAGTGCTAGGTAGCTGAAAAAACAAAATGATAGGAAGTCCAGAATCAGACTGAACAACTGAGGCACAGAAGGAAGAAGGCCTTTTGAAAGGGAGTGACCTATTGGACATCTGAGGATTCAGGTGACAGTATGCACCCCTCATGTTGAGAGAATACCTAAGAGGTTGGTGATGATAGGATCAGTGCTAACTCAGGGCTATTCTACAAAGACCACTGTAGTTTCTTTGTTATTATCATACATAGTTGAAAGACATTAACTTTACTAAATGACTGCTCATTTTGGTAAAATATGCTGTGACTATCTGAGACCCATTAAGTATAAAATAAATTTGTATGATATCTAAGTGAACTGTCAAAAGAAAGAAAGGGGATATTTAAAATAATCATGGGCCAGAGGTAGACTTGTCTCCTTTTTTATTTGAAGGTGCAGCATGTTTTCTGAGTATCCATTTCTGCTTTAATAAGTCTTTGGTCCTTACTAAGAGCTTTAAGAGGACTCCCAGAATTGCCCCATTATCTAGGAAGTCCCACACAGAGAGCTCCATCATTGGACGTCAGCGCCAGTGGCTCATTTCTTCCAAGCTGCTGGAGGCTCAGGACAAACATCTGTGAAGTGCAACCATGCCCAAGCTGACCTTGACCGCTCAGTGATATCAAATTACCCAACGTCACCTTGCACAAAGTGATTACACAGACCTCTCCAAGAATATCTACACGCTCATTATTCCTTATTCTTCTTTGAGCTTAAACTACTAGAATCATGAAATGCAGAATCATCAATAATGAGTTTATATGTGATTACATATTTGTTGAAAAATGGCTAGAGATGTAATTCATCCTTAAACACTCAATGGCTTAAGTCAGTAAGAACAGAAGGGGAATTAACTTTGCAGCAGCCTCCCACTCCATCTCACACACAGACACATAACTAGCAATGGGAACCATGGCACAAGCAAAGGCCTGACGCACACATGCACAGCTGGGTTTGTCTTCAACCGTAGCTGTTGAGAACTTGTAAGCACAAGGCTCCTGCGGGATGAAACACAGCAGGGCCTAGGTCTCCCACTGCCCTGTCCGGCACCCAGGAGATATCCTGCTGGCCTTCAGAGACATGGCAAAATCCAGTCCAAACCAGCAGAATGGATGAGTCTTGAGGGCAATGAATGCTCTTGATTTTATACCCCTGGGTTTAATATTCTCTGATACAAGACATATCTTGGTTTGTTATCTGCTGTTGTAACAGTCCACCTGCCTGAGACTGGCTAATTTATAAAGGAAAAAGGATTACTTTGGCTTATGATTCTGGATGTGCAAGAGTATGGCGCCAACATCTTCAGCTGCTGGTGAGAATGTCGTGGCAAAAGCGTAAGGCAGGCCTGTGAACAAGAGGGCAGGCACTAGGTTCACTTCATCACAACCTGTCCTTGTAGCAATCAATCCTGCCCCGAGAGGTAGAATTCAGTCCCGTGAGAAACGCATAACCCTCTTAGCACCCCAATCACCTCTGAAAGACCCCAACATGTCTCAACTCCTGCACAGGAGCCCACAAGTATGTGTCTCAGATTCTCAGAGCTCCTGCTTTACAGTATTTCCTGAGAGCAAGACACCACATGTTAAGATGAGTCACTCTCCTTGACCCAGTTCTGATCTTCTTTTTCCAGACCAATTAGTGATTTCAATCCATCATAAATATTAATCCTCTTTCTCATTCCCATTGGATTGCAAAGGCAGTGAAATGTCACCCTATCCACATCACTCTCCAAGGTGAAGGACTGCAACACTGTATCCTGGGGTGCAAATCTGAGAAGATCTTGGGTGCTGTCTCCCCACCCCTTCATAATTACATAGCTTCTCTGAATCTTCTGCAGAAGTCACAGAAGTTGTTAACTCTGTTTCCAACTCTCTATGCAGACTGAGTCTCCCCCTTCCCTTCTTAGGGATGCTTTCTTCCATCCCCACTTGCTCAAATCTCCGCAGGTGGGTGCAAACCAGGCCTGACTCCCAGGACCCACACTGGACCAAGTCTCAGCCTGTGTACCTGACTGTATTGATTTTAGCAACTAACACCCCTGATACTCATATTTTTCAGTGCTGACCCTTAAAACATGGCCAGAAGAGACAATTATCACTTCAAAATTCTAGAGAGAAGCATTCAGGTGTCATAAGCCAAAGTCCTGCAGGCTCAGGGGAGGTAGCACAGGAGTACAGTGGACTGACCAGGGCCAGAGTTCTCTGAAGTCTGCAAGCTCCATCCTAAGAAGGTAGGAGCTACTCAACTCCTGCCAGTTCCTTCCACAAAGAAACACTGTGATCTTCCAAACTTTCAAGAGAAATTAAAAAAAATGTAGTTGGCAATGAATTAAAAAAGTCTTAATATGGCCCAAACAAAACATATCGTATGGATACATACAAATGTTTAAATCAAGAGATGGCCACTACCATCAAGGTGGTCCCTGAAACACACTGTTTACAGAGAACCACAGGCTCACGTCTAGCCTTTAAGTAGGCTTCGTGGAGTCTGCATGGAACAGAGATGTGTGCTCAGCAAATCTGCATTGCCACTGTAGAGTTGCCTCTCCCACCAGCATCAAGTTTAACCGAAATGAGCTCTTCACCCTCCTTCTAATGTTTACTCAGCAAATGCCATGCTCAAGGGAGGGCTCCAATTGCCTCAGGGTTTTAGTGTAAAATAAAACATTGTCTCTGCCCTCAGCAAGTAGACAGATAATTTCGCAGGTGTTATTTAGTAAATAGTGACTTTCAGTCTTTTGAATGTGAACAAGCTGATTTTTAAAGAAGAATGGATTTGAATTATTTATCTGAATGTCTTGTATATCTGCTGAAGAATTAGAATTTAGAATAAAGATCCAAAATATAATTTGATCAGAACTCAGTGTCTTTGACCAGAATCAATTAGTAACTGAAACAATTAAGAAGGAGCTGAAGAATATTTTCCTGGAGGGAGAAAATTAAAATAATTATCTCTTTTCAGAGAGATTCTTGTGAAATCATAAAAAGCCGTATATAATGTCTTAACAATACTTGTAGTAGAAGCCCCATCTGAAAGCATCATTAGCCCACAATCTTACAATTTCTGCCTCTTTCATGAAGAGGATATAAATGAAGAAAGGCAATAATATTTCATCAAAACTTTGAAAATGCTGTTTTAACAACAATGACTAGAAATCTAGATGTAGGAAAACTCACTTTAAATTAATTATCTAGGAGGTCTCAGTGGCACTCATCCCATCAATCCTGTTTGGGTTTGACCTCAGAGGACCACCTACAGAGGTGTAATGACAGCTCCCACATCAGAACAATCCAACGCACAGTCCTGGTGACATGAACTCCTCACAGATTAATTAGGAAGACTTCTCACAGCCCAGATGCCTACCTGAAGAGAGTGACAGGTACCATTTTTCACTTAGGTCAAGAAACAGATACAGAATGCAGCAGATGGTTAACTTTAATGCTGATGCAAATTGAGTAGCATCTCTCAGTTTCCACCCAGTGGTGAGTCTGGAAGGCACCTCAGGCACACAGCTGGGATCCTGTACCCAAGCTCTGCACATCTCGGATGCAGCTCATGTTCTGGTCTCCAGATGGAGGCAAACATTGACAGAGATCATTCAGATTTAGAACTGAACATGATGGTCTTAGGAATTCCTATTTCTATTGGCTTTAATGAATCCAATCCAGTCTTTTTTTTTCATTCAGAAATTTATTTGTTGAACAATCAAACAAGGTTTTAATGAAATAATATTATATATATGTGTGTATATATATATAAATTCTGAAAAGTAGATTTACCCCCAAAATCCCCCCATTATCCACCCTTATCCCTCCCCACTCCTTCCCAAAACATCTCTACAAATAAACGCCTTAGGTTATAAGACATTACACCTTATCTGAATTTAAAACATGATACTAAACCACCTTTCTCAGTGGCCAGGGTCTAGCTCCAACCCACTCTTAATCCATGGTAAGACAAGTGTACTTCAGCTCACACCTAAACTAACATGCATTCATCTATTCCTTTGGAGGCCCTGTGTCCAGCCCACCCATGACAGAGCTGTTTCAGTCTAGTTGTGGCTCAGAGTGAGGAAGAGGAGGAAAGCTGCTACAAAGAGGACACTTATTTGGTCTGCTTCCCTGAAACTCACCAGAATGGAGGATACAATCACATTTCACAATGCAAACGCATACCCGCATACCCGTGAGGATACACAAAGCCACTGGCTCTCTCTCCAGAGCCAGAGCACAAGACAGATTTTGTTAGAGGTAAGTGAGAAAATCTTAAGTGTCTCAACCAGTGATCACATAAATGAAGGGCAATTTTCTGTCAAATAAGCTAGAGACTGTCTGAAGACAAAGTCAGAAGGGGGAGAAAAATGAAATAGCCGGAATCCTTCAAAGAGTTGGAAATGGTCAGTGGTCTGGGAACAAATCTTCTCCAAACAGCCAATCAAAAGCTTGCAAGAGGGCAAATCCCACCTTGAGCCTTGACTTGCTCCTCTACCCAAAGGATGTGTCTCAAAGGATGGTACAGATTGTAAACAGAGAAAAAGGACACCACCCAAAATTCCTTTCCCCACCCAACTCTCCTGTGTGAGCAAATCAAGCATGAACCAGACCTCTATGCAAAGGATAATGAGATTATTAGAAAAAGACAGGATTAAAGTGATTAAAATGGAAAAAGCAGAAGTCCTTCCTGAGCTGGAAGTGGTGGTGCAGGCCTGTAATCCCAGCAGCTCAGCAGGCTGAGGCAGGAAGATCACAAGTTCAAAGCCAGCCTCAGCAACTTAACAATACCCTAAGCAACTTAATGAATCCATGTCTCTAAATAAAATATAAAAAGGGCTGGGGATGTGGGACAGTGGTTTCGCACCTGTAGGTTCAATCCGTGGTACAAAAAGGAGAGAAGTTCTTTGAAATAACTTAATAAGCTGAAAAACTAAGACATATATAGTAAGATCCCATTTATGTAAAATAACATGAATTTATAGCATATTAATAGAACAGCATTGGGGTGAGACATCTGAAAATGTAAGCAGTTTATATAGGAGTGGGGTAATGTGAAATATTTGTTCATATCGCTGCATTTCAATTCTCTTCAAATATTTAAAAAACGATCTCAGTTGTACTTTGCCTACAGAGAGAGTGTACTTCTGGGAAAAGATCTGTAATTCTGTCTGAAACTGGAACCCTTATCCTAGCTCTCTCCCGGCCCAGTCCTACCTTACATTGCTCCTGTTTCCCAGCATGCTCTGAACAGCCATCCCAGAATAATCAGCCAACTCTTCTTTATCTTCCTCTAGACCACAGTGCAGGCTTCAGAGCATCCCTCACAATGTCTGCTGCACTTTTATGTAACCCCACTCCGTGTGCCCAGCACCTATGACTTGCTTTCATCAACAGAACATAGCAAAGTGACGGGAGGCTCCCCTGGGCTTATGCTCCATCAGGACACTGCATCACCACTGGCTCTAGACACTTTCCCAGCGGGTGTGACAAAGGGAACAGCTTCACCAGGAGAGATCACAGGGCCCAGAATTGTGTGTGCTCTCCAGGAACCACAGGCTGCCTGGAAGAACCCAGGGCAGCCCCACCTGTGTCTTGGACCAGCAAGCAGCCCAGGCCCCTGGACCTATAGGTCTGAATGGATTCTGCCAACGAAATGTCTGCACCAGAATCGGATTCTTCTCAAGTTGTCCTTTTTGAAAACCCAGCTCCACCAACACCTGGACTGCAGCTGTGAGAGTCTCTGAGCAGAGGCTAAGTCATGCCTGGTTGCCTCACTCACAAACTAGGAATAACGGGTGTGTGTTGCTTTAGGCCAAGCCCTGAACTAAACCTGAAGCCAACTCTAACTTTTTGCATTTTTGCTAATTCAAAGACATTAGTTGTGATACTAAGTGGTAACTCATAAATACTCAGGAGAAATAAAAGTGAATAAAATATACTTTAAAATATAATCTTTATAGAACAAGGAAGAGATGAGCGTATTTATCATTATAAAATGTATAAATAGCCAGTGGTAAGAACCGCATTGTGTTTCATTTTTAGAGTCATATAAAATGTGTCTTAGTTTATCCAGGAGAGAAAGCCATTAAGCATTAATTTAGACAGCTTTTTCAACACTGTGACCAAAAGACCTAACAAGAACAATTTTAGAGAAGGAAAGTTTATCTGGTGTTCACTATCTCAGAGGGCTCAGTCCATAGATGGCCAGCCCCATTGCTCTGGACCTGCAGAAGGCAGAACATCATGATGCAAAAGGAAAGCTGCTCAGGCCACGGCCACCAGGAAGCAGAGAAACAGCTCCACTCTCCAGGCACGCCCCCAAGGACCCACCTCCTCCCACCACACCCCACCTGCCTGCAGCAACAATCCAGTTAATCCCTATCAGGGGATTAATTCACTGATCAGGGTAAGGCTCTCCTAACCCATTCATTTCACCACTAAACCTTCCTGCATGGTCTCACACGCGAGCCTTCGGGAGACCCCTAATAGCTAAAGCATAACAATTACCCAAGGAGGCAGAGAAAACATTCTATGATGAAATGCTTTAAGTAAGGAAAGATGACATTTTTCTGCATGAGTTTGTTATTCCCTCCACACATTAAAGAGATTCAAGTATTTCTAAAGATTATAACACTGGTAATAATTTTTTATTTACATCCTATTATGTCTGCCAGGAAATGTTCATATGCACAACCCGAATAACAATTGTCTAAAATAAAGAGGCTTATGTTCCCTACATGCGCCCAGGACTTCTGCAGCGTGGCTGAGGAAGTGGAGACCCAGGCTCCACCCTAGGACTTCTCCATGCAGGACTCTCCTCCACCCTGGGAGTGATGCTCCTCAACTCAGGGCCATGGGCTGCGGCTGCAGCTGCAGCCCTCAGTGCACATTTTAGGCAGGTGTCTTAGGGGGTGACAGCTATGGACCCTTCCCATGAAAGCAAGAACTAGGTCAAAAAGCGCAGCGAGAGTTTGCTTGTGTTTGTGAGTGACGTGCCTCATGACAGGCCAAGCTACACAACAGCCTGGGAAGATCAAACTCAGCACACCCGTTTTTGACAGCAGAAGCCAGAAAGTGGGACGTGTGGGTTGACTCGCACAGTCAGCAGTGTCTGGTGGAGTCTATGCAAGATCAAAGTGCTTCCATGGCTGTTAGCTTTAGCAGCATTAGCAGCCAGAGCTGACCCCAGGCCAGGTACCAGAGGAGTCAACCCCCTCTTCCTCAATGACTGTGGACTCAGGGAAAGCTGCTACACTATGATATGCTCTCTCTATATACATGTTTCTTAGTCTGATTTAATCATGGAAAAGCATTTTCTCCAATCTGTTAAGACACTTGTCAAAATGTCACATAAAATAAGATGATGAACTAATACCGTATTCTAAAATTATACACAACAATGCCACTTTGAGTTATTCTATTTTTTCTGTTTGCTAAGTACAGCGAGCTGCAAAAACAATGTAAAAAATTAAAAGCTATACAGAAAGCAAAAAGAACAGTACAGAGAAAATTGCTTCTGTCACTTAAAAAATAATAAAGGATTAGGACAACTTGAAAAGAACGCAAATGGTGTTGTCAGTGAGGATGAGGTTGAGCTCCTTTTGAAAGAGTTTTGTATAGAACAGTGTTCATATTAAACCCATGTTGCTACAGTGAAACTGTCAGGTGTATCTATAAACACAGAAAATGTCCAATTGATAAAATTCAACCAAGACACTATAAAATCATATCTGAACATTATTATAAAGAGCTAGTACATTCTGTGAGCATGGAACATAAAAAAACACTTTCTTCATAAGAGGTTACCCCAAAGCATACAAACCTTTCCATTCAGAGAAAAAGAAGAGACATACACAGATAACTCTAGAACCATGTAGAAAGTGCTACGTGTCCCCAGAGAGGTACAAAAGAGTGATGACTGTTTCTTGGCCTTAGGGAACCAAAAGCAATTAATTTGGATCTTGTACTGCATTCCTTTTTTCCATTCCCAGATGGAGACTGAAAGAATCCTCAGTCCCTCAGCTTGGCAGCATGTACTGATGGTCCCTTGGGCCTGAAAACATTGACCAAATCCTGTTGATCAATCCTGTCTCTCTACAGCTCTGTCATATCCTACTTCATCCCCCAGGGTGCCTCCCTGGGTTGAGCTCTTGAACTCTCTCAAGCTTCTGTGAAAACTCTTAACCTCTCCGTTGGATCCCCCACAAGCTGGTGGGCACCATGTTTTTTTCTAAAAGATACTAGAATTATTGCACTCCCTGCTTTAAAACAGAACAGCTGCTACCATAACCACCACTACCTCCAAGTGTTATTTTCTGACTACAGAACAAAATGAAAACTCTTATGCTTGAACATGTCATCATTCACTATCACTTGGAAAATGGTCCAGTTCTCAAGTTGGAATTACAGGGAAGGTGACTCAGAAAACTAAGAGACAGAAGGGTTGGTAGTGGTCCCAAGCACTATTCCTGGCTAATTTCATCTCTCTGGTCTCTGTGTCTGTGAAACCACAAAATACCACTGTGACATCAGTTGGTCACAGAATTCCCTTGATGATAAGAGGGAATGACTTCTGCTTACTTCAGGCCAACTGTTTGCTCTCCCAGGACTACAGGTGGCCACATGACTTTATCCTGAGATCACCGGCTTGTGAGCTTGCCCAGTGTGGAGACCAGAGCATGGAGGCCTAGTGGACAGTGAGAAGAACGAAAGGAAATTTGAAGAAACTTTTCAAAGTCAATGGGTTCTACTCCAAGAGGGAACATTGTCATCGACACATATGGTTTGATCACTGTAATAAGTTCACTTATAGGTAAAAGCAATAAATCTCCTCTTGGTTAGTATTGCTTCTTTGATTTAAGCAAGCAATCCAGGCAGATGAAACCGAAGCCACATGATCTCCAATGGTGGCCAGGTGAACCAAATAAGGAAGGCACTACACAACTTCATTACTCATTCTCTTACCTCTTACCTGTACCAGGTCCTAAGGCCCTAATGGCTCTTTCCTGTCCTGGTCCATCCACACTAGAATTTACCACCTCCCCTTCCATACTGAAATGTAGCATCTTTGTTAGAGATGTTGTCCTACAATGTAGTCAGCTGTTACCCATTTTCCTGATAATATCAACAAAATCCTGTTGACATAGTATAAACTTATTATAACTTATAAACTTCTTGAAAAAGGAATGATTTTCATTAATATATCATAAGCTCAATAAGTGTTAGTGAATCTATGTATTGTTGAAAAAATTAATGATTTTATTTTTAAGAACCTGTTACAAACCTAACCTGCTATTCCTTTTTCCTATGCAATGTAAGTGACCTCATTTAACACATCTTTTGCAAAGTTCTCAAAAACACAGGCCAACAGATCTGAAAGAATATAAAGTATAAATTTAACTTCAATGGTGCGGAATCTCCAATAGTTTCAAGGAAATTGGTTCTTCAATTTCTAGACATGGATCCATGGCTATGTCTATGGGATAAGTATTTTATAGAGGTTAAATAGTTATGAAATTGTCTAAAACATTTTCCATGAAAATTGATCTTGTATGCAGAAAAACAACAAAAAAGATGCCTAAACTTTCTTCTTTCTTGGCTTACAAATGGAAAATCTGCCAGAGTAGATCTGGGGAAAAAGGGAGAGTGATTAGAAGGAATCTTTAACGCAATGCATCTAGAATTTTCCTTAAAAACTTGAACCTGATCTCTCCTGCTGCGGCTGTAGCTGAAGTTCAATGCAGCAGACCACCAGGGTAGCATTTTCAATAGGCAGGAAGGGATGAGGATGGAGCTTCATACTTGCTTTAAAGTTTCTAATTAATCTTTTGCTCTCTGTTATGAAAAAACAAAGTATCCTGCAATCTGATTGTCTATTAACTAGACCAATGAAATAAGTTTTGATCACATGCTACTCCAAATGTCTGTTGAGTGATTAGTCTCTATTGCCTTCCAATGTTTTGCTTTTTTGACTTATTTCTCAAAAGGGAATCAATGAGGGTCAAATTCCTCTTACCGATGACTGATTACCTAATGTTATAGCGTTTTCATTGGCACAGTTCTAACATTAGCATGCAAGACACTTGCTTTACAGGCCATTTTCATGTGAAAACGTATGTTTCTTTTGGATTAATATCAAGCTATAGTACAAAAGCTGTAGCTTTTGTATTAACTTTTACATTAAAAAAAAAAACACCCAGATGAAATAATCATAGTAACTAATATCTGCTGTGTGCTTACTGCATATCATGTGCCATTTTAATGTTTCAGACATATTAACTTTGAAATCCTGAAAGCACTATGAGGAAGATACTCTTGCTAACTCAACTTTTAATAGACAATTCAAGCCTCAGTCACTCATCTGTCAGATGGGCTCTCTAATAATTGCAGATGATTCTATTCAGGGACCATTAATAAGGTAATGCATGAGGCATAGTGACTGGATCAAAGGCCTCAATGATTTTTGGTTAATATTATTGATAATAGGAATTAAATCACTGGTGTATTATCTTGGATTGAGAAAAATTTGGAGCAAAAACTTAAGACCTTTGCATTGCAGTTTCTGGACCCATGGAGTAAGATGAAGTAAATGTCTCCTAGGGACCACATGATGCAGGGCAAGGTTAGGTCAAACAATGTTTACAGAAGTAGCTGGCAAGCTGTAAAGAGCTATCCACACAAACTTACTTTTATTAAATCAGGATCGGGAAAAAAATGGCCTTGACCTTTTATTCCACAATAACCATTTGAGAAAGCTTAAGGGTCCCTGATCTCATACAGATAAATGTGTTAGCTACATTTTTATTTTAATGACAAAGTGCAGATGAATTTACAAAATGACTTTTAGGAGTATTTCTTATACAGACCCGTCTCTGTAAAGTTTCACAGCTCTTGCTTGTTTAATTATGGATGAAGCCAGTACATTCAGTACTCCCCCAAATAACAATAGCATTTTCAGTGTTTTGTTCTTAATTAACTGTAGAACACAGAGCTAGATTATGAAAAAATATTTTTATAAGAATAATTTAAATAAAAATATCATAGCACTTATAAAGGTCAAACTAATTAAAAGCGAATTCTCTTATTTAAAAACTTCATTTCCTAATGATGCTGAATAAATGGGCATAACTTAAATAGTATTTTTTTGAGGATATAAAAATTGATTTTGCAAATAAACAAGGGAGTAAAATAACTCTGAAGCAGCATTCATTTTAGAAACTAAAGTTCAATAATCATACTCACCCACTTAAAATAAAATCAAGTTATACCAGTTTGAGAAGATAAGTTCACATAAAGTTAATTATTTAAGCGTATGCCATAGTAAAAATGGGGAAATAATAATAGCAATATTTGAAAGTAGGGTCATTTCTTGGTAAGAAAATCTTCTGTGTTAATCTAAAAGTCATGCTGAAAATAAAGTTTCAATCCCACTCTGCAAAAAAAAATGATATGGATATGGTGCTGCAAGTTGGGAAGAAAAAAATGAGAACTGAAGATCTTATGAGAAATAATACTAACATGACCAGAAAGAAATATAGTTAGCATCTTATTTTCTTATTTTAGGATAAGAGAAATATATTTGATTGGAAAATTTCACCAACATCATTTTTGTTGTTTTTAATAGCATGGTTATTGTGCTTATAAGGGCTCGGTTAGAAATGATTAGTGTGGTGGCACACATCTCTAATCCCAGCAGCTCAGGAGGCTGAGGCAGGAGAATCGAAAGTTGGAGGCTATCCTCAGCAACTCAGCAAGACCCAGTCTCAAGATAAAAAATAATGTCTGAGAATGTTGCTCATGTTACTCAGTGCTCTCCCTGGTAACCCCCAAAAAATCATTTATGTAGATATTTAGCATCTATCTACAGAGGAAATGCAAACATGCATATGCATGTTATAGATTTTTTTAACATTTTTATTGAGATAAAACTTTCTATACCAACAACTACAGAAATATTTTTAAAAATCAGCTTCACATCAATAGAGAGAAATAAAACAATATAAAGCTACAATTTTGCAACTTACTTTGAGACAAAACTACAACAAAATGTGTAATAAGTTTGAAAAATCCATTCATTAAACCCACACTTGCAATGGTTGGTGATCAAGGCTTCCTGACCTCTGTCTCCGGGAGGGCAGCCTAAGAGACAGGGAGGAGGCAGCACCCGGAGGACTCCAGAGTCACAGCCAAACAGGGCTGGTCTGTAACAAGACTGCAGCAATGACAGCAGCTCAATATTAGTTTAATTGTAAATTACACTCCACACTTAATTTCGTTACATGGGGAGTATATGTTTGCTGTGAGTGATGGCTTAATTTATTTTTAAAGAGAACTTGAAAGATTTTTCTTGTGATTGTATCTGAAAACAAACTGAATGAATCTGATAGCAGGAACGCTCCCGTGGAGCTAAAATTGGTAGAAAATGAAAAGGCGAAACTCCAGCAAAAATTGACTGGAGCTGATCGTCCAGACAAAGAGACAAACATCTCAACAAATCTTCAAATGTTTTTATCTTCCTAGGGATAATGATATGCTTTCAGGAACAGCTCCACTTTTTTTTCTTACATTTATTGCCTGAATTTCTTTTCTTTCTAATACTTCATACAGGTAAAGTCACAAAACATAACACTGGCTGCTTTGATCTTTTATTTCATTTATATATATTTAAAGAGCAGTGTAGAAGTGAACGCACTTTAAAGGTAGAAAATTAGGTTTGAATCCCACTCTGAAATTTAACAGTCTGTGACTCTGCATAAGTTGCAAAATCTCTGTCTCATCTTCATTTTAACAGGGACACAATGCAATCTTCCCATCACACAAGTTGCATGGGAGCTGGAAAATAAAGAATGAAAGTCTATTTGCAATGTGGCACGCTGTTATTAGCTAACATTACTATGGTTATCATTTTTAAGAACAACAATACTAGCTATGTAGAAACACAATACCTTAATTTTTGGGAGACAGGCTTCTGTGTTAGAATGAATTTCCCTCCCTGGGCATAAATCCAGGCTGGACAGAGTATCCCAACTTCATACCAACACCCTAGGCAAGATTTCAGTCCCACCAGCAGAGCAGAAGAGGGTGGCAATGCCCCGTGTGAGACTCCTCACCTGCTTATGTCACACAAGAACATTGCAAGAGCATGACAAATGCATCTTGGGGTTGTCACTGTTCAAGCTCGTAAGGGAACCTACTGAGAGAATAAGATCAAAGAGAATAAGGCAGTTTGTAAAGTCTCCTTCTTAGTCAACACTGACTGGTTCCACGAGATCACATTTTTACAGTGTATTTACAAAACTCAGGACCCTCCTAGGAGTCAACCAGCCATGTCACATAAAGAAATGTTCTTTAACCAACTGCAGAATGTGGTCCAGACCAAGAACACAGGTAGAAAGATTTCTCTCTCCTGCTCTTACCTGGTATTTAGCTCTAGGAGGTTGTGCCAGGAAAAGCATCTTCTGTGTGTCTTAAGATAGGAAAGGAAATGTCATGGATCTGCCTCTAAAGCGGGGGTAGACTATCCAGTCCTTTTTTAAAAGGAATGCCCATCAAAAAAAAAAAGTGTATGCTTTAGTTAAACTCATTTGGTTGTGACACAAGCTCAACTTGAATTAGTTTAAGCAGAAAGTAAAAATAGCAACAAAACCAAACAACCAAAATGAAAGTATCGGGCAGATACTCAGCTCTCTCACTGAATCTTTGCAAAGCAGAACAACCCAGCATTCTGGCATTTTCACAGAACAGAAAGCAAGGCTTCCGGTGACCCACTTT
Source organism: Aplodontia rufa (assembly GCA_004027875.1). NCBI lineage: Eukaryota > Metazoa > Chordata > Mammalia > Rodentia > Aplodontiidae > Aplodontia > Aplodontia rufa. The sequence continues at coordinate 94,575 of PVKS010001857.1, read as the reverse complement.
TTATTGTAGACCAGCAGACTCCACTGAATACACAGTGCTAAGATGAACAGGTTCAGAGAAGCGTGCCGATGCGTCCCCATTAGTTCAAGTGACACCCAAGGCTGGCAATCCCCCATCGCCAGCGTGGGACTGTGTAGACTATGGGCCACGAGGGCGAGCGTGGCAGCCAGCCCAAGGTGCTACCATGCTGGCTTCCAGGTTCCTTTGAATCAAGCCAAATATGATACTGCTTCATTGTAAAGTCAAAATGCTTCTTGAAAAAAAATATACAAAACCTAGCAACAAAAAGAATGTCAATTTAATTACACACAGCTATTTTAAATAATGAAATAATTGAAGTTAACAAAGGGAAAATGTGATTTTTCATTCATTCATTTATGTGCATAGTACAATAAGGGTCAAATTCAAGCAAATACCCAGGGATGTCATATTTCATGAATAAGAAATATGCTTTACTTGGGTTAAATTACTTTAAAATTAAATTTGCGGTATTGTTGTTATTGAATATTCACACCATGACCTTGTAACCCTTGAATCTATTTAAATATATTAAATTTCATTTACTTATTTTCTTTCCTAACAGTTACCACTTATCATTTATTCATTCAACCTAAAAATTGAACCACTATCAGTGATAAACTGTGTAAACACTAGATTCATAATCCGAGGTATTTCATTATCAAAGAGAGAATTTTTGAAAAAGTAGAAAAATTAATTTCACCACACTCACTGCGAACACTTCCTTAAATATTTCAACAATTTAAATGAAATAAGTGGTTTTGTTCACTTATGTAAAATATTCCAAAGCCAATAAAACACAAGGACTCCTGGAGTGGACTCCACATGTTCAGTTCAACCTCGCTGGTTAGTATGAAATTTCTTCCTACTGTCTCAACGAAGTAATTCCAGTTTTCTTAATTATAAGTCTTATGCAAAGAGCAGTTTCTATATTACAGGCATTACTAGACTCCCTTTGAAGAGTTCACAAAAGGAGGAAAATGTGCCAAAGGAACCCAGGAGCACTTTCCACAGTAAAATTCAAAGAGGAGCTAAATTCCCTAAGATTTAATGAAGGCTACCTAGCGACCCATCTCACGTTTTATGAGAATCCAGATTGGCCCCAGCCTTCATGTTCTTGTGGCCATCTTTGGCTCTGAAATCTGCTTTGCAGAAATGTTCTTCTTCTTCATTCATATGAAACTACCCTATAAGCACATTATGATGAAGAATAAAACTTGCTTTATTTCCTTCAAACTTCTTTATATATGCATATATATATATATGCTTATATATATATGCATTATAGTTTTCCATAATGTTGGGATTAGTTGTCACATATTCCTAGATGCACATCATTTAGCAATACAATTTGTTAAATACCCCTTTCACATCCTTCAAACTTCTTAACATCAGCCATGGACATGTAGCTATACACCAAATGTCAATTAAAAAATCCCTGGTTCACATTAGGATTTTATGAATTCATCCCAAGTTTGAGGTTGCATCTGTTTTTAAAAATCCTGAGGAGTAATTAATTCATCAAGATAATATAAACTAAGGAGTATAGATTTGTATAAGCACCTTAGTTAATATTTGGTATATTTATCTTATAATTTGTATTCTATTATAGCTCTGAGATCTGATTATTTCCACCTTAGCATAGAATCAAACTATTTCAAAAATGCTACATTACTTTACCAAGTCCATTCAGTAAGAAAATGCTGAAGAACTCTGAATCAAGTCTCCCTTTGCTAAATATATCTCCTTTTTCAACACTATGCTGAATATTAGCCCAAACCCCATAACCACTTATGAATAAATATTTAAAATAAGTTGACATGCTTTAACTTCAGGAACCACTAGAAGCTTATTTGTACCATGGCAGAAGCTCTAATAATTTGACTTGTCCTTGAAACTGGAAGAAATATTTCACTCAGAGTGATGTCCCCCTCATTCTCAAATGTTCTTCAAATGTCTTAGTCCGAGCCCTTCACTAGAGTCACTAAGGAGGCAATGGTTGCTAATGCTACCTAATAGCTGCTCTTTGAAAGATGCCAATATTGATAAATCAAGAAAACCTCAGACCGCTGAGAAAATACTCTCAGCAGCTACAAAAAAATACACAATACATATGTACATACGTAAACTAATATTAAAAATAATTTTCAACGTTTATCATTAGTGATGTTAATAAGTAGATTTTATTAACTAACAAGTTGAACTTTAGACTTCAAAAATAACTAAGATTTATAGAAGATCATTTGGTTAAGCTGTCTGTTCACTATGAGTCCCTGACAGATAGTCATTCAATTCCCCCTACTTAATTCCAGTGATCTGGACCTCACTATTCCTTTCCTTTAATTTGTGAGAGCTTTGTTTGTGTTAGGTAATGTTACAGCACAGACTTTTTATATCCTATGAGGTTTTTTCTTTTACTCAGAAATTTATTTGTTGAACAATTAAACAAGCTTCTAATGAAATAATACATATATAAATTCTGAAAATTAGATTTACCCTCAAGACCCCCCCAATACCCACCCTTATCCGTCCCCTCCTCCTGCCCAATACATCTCTACAAATGCCTTAGGTTGTATGACATTACACCTTATTCAGATTTAATTTTTAAAATATTGCATCCTATCCTAGTTTCTTAGAGAAGAACATTTTGGGGACCTTCTATGAAAATCAACAGACAAAGTATGCAGAAAAGGGCACACCAAGCCACAACCAGGGCTAAAAGGAGCCACAGTTCATCTCTGTACTGCCACCCACTGGTCAAAAGGTCTGGCACTGATCATTGTTAGTTAATTTCCTGAAGAGATGGCAGTAAGCAGCTGTACAATTTTGTACTTTCCTAAAATTGTTAGTTATCAGCATCTTGGAGAGCCTTTCTTCTATTTGGTTTATTTTTTACCTTTTCAACACATCCTCAAGGCACATCTATAAAGCTGGTCATTGCCCTGAGCAATGTAGACTACAAACCTATTTGGCCCTTCCAAACTTCTGTGAGTCTTTTTGAGTTATTCCTTTCAGGGTAAAGTTGCCAAGTTTACAACCAGGAATTATACCTGATATGAAACCAAAGTCTGTCTCCCCTAAATTTTGATTTTTTTTTTTTTTTGTATCAGAGATTGAATCCAAGGGTGCTTAACCACTGAGCAACATCCCCAGCCCTTCTTAATGTTTATTTTGAGACAGGGTTTTGCTAAGTTGTTTAGGGCCTTGCTAAGTTGCTAAGACTGGTCCTGAACATACGATCCTCCTGCCTCAGCCTCCCCAGCCACTGGGATCATAGGCATGCACCACCATGCCTGATCTCTAATTCTCTCAATTGTCTTCTTAGTTGCAAACAGCTCTTCAACAGAATTTACTACTTTTGCCTAACAATGTCTGAAGACCTCTCCTACAGCCCACCCAGCCACGACAGTGTACAAGCCCAACATCCTTGGTTTGTCCCCAGCAATGCACATAATTTAGCTTATGCTGCCCCAGGTATACAGCAGCTTATAACAAGTCATGTTTGAGAGCATGTATAGAATGTGTAGCTAAATGTTTGCTAAATATTTTAGTATTTTAAAATTTATTGTTGCTCTGCCATAGGATTTTTTTGTTGCTGTGTGTCCTGAGGCTTTGGACTAGCAGTTCATTTGAGCTTCTTCAGTACTCTATTACGGTTTTTAATAAAAATAAAAACAGACAGTCAATCTCAAGCGTTGGCAAGGCTGTGAAGAAACGGAAACCCTCTCGGATGGAGTCTCCTTCCCAAACCATGCTAGCTTTCCCTCAAAATATGAAGCCTAGAGTTACCACCTCACCCAGAATTTCTGCTCAGAGGTATTTGCCCATGAGAAACAGAAACATGTTGACACAAAATATTCACAGCTGCATTGTTCCCATTAACCGGTAAGTGAGAGGAACTCAAAGGCTACAACAGACAAAAGGATCAATGAGATGAGCAATCTCATGCAATGGGTTATCACTGGTCAATGAGAAGTAATGAAATGCTAAAGCACACTGAAACGTGGCTGACACTCCAGTCAGTGCAAGAGAAGCCTTGCATGGAAGACTACATGCTTACAATTGTGCATGTGAAATGACCAGAACAGGAACATCTAGAGAGGCAGGAGGCACAGCCCATATCCATGGTATTCTAGGCCTCACACACTTGGGAAACATGAGGAGTGACTAATAATGACAAAGGGTTTCTTTTTTTGAGAGGACAAATACATTTCAAAATTAGGTCGTGGTGATGGTTGCCCAACTTGGAACATACTGAAACAACTGGAGCAGGTTAAGAGTATAGCCATGTGTTTTTATTTTAAGTGTTACCTTGAGATATGTAGAATAATAAGACTTAGAAGTATAAAAAACTAGAAATTATTATTTAACAGGAGTGAATTTATAAACATGGAGAAATGAGTGAACTGATTATATATATTGTGCAACAAATTTATGGCTTAATAGTACAACAGATTACTCAGGCCAACCATTCCCAAAAACCAATGGCACAAATCATCTCTGTGGCACATGGCATCAGCTGGGGCCTGGGCTCCACTGGGGGCAGCTCATTGGAAAGGCTGACACATTGGTGTTGTCAGCAGGGCGTTCAGGGCTGCTGTGTGTTTACAGACTGGGAATCGTCCTCAAGGTGTCTGGGGGTCCACTCCACAGCAGGAGGGTATCACCACAGTGTCACCCTCCCCATCCTACTCAAGTAAGTCAGAGGGAATCTAGAGCCCACTTATCAAGAGGAAAGGGTCAGATTCATATGCTAAGGGAGCCTGAGAGATGGAGAAAGACATTGTGGCCATTCTGAAAAAAGACCTGCCTTATATGGGGAGCAAGGTCATCCCACTGTCAAACTGCACCTGTTGACCTACCAGGCTGCTGCAGCAATGCACCTGTTGACCCACCATGCTGCTGCAGCAATGCACCTGGTGACTCATCAGGCTGCTGCAGCAAGGCACCTGGTGACCCATCAGGCTGCTGCAGCAATGCACCTGTTGACCCACCATACTGCTGCAGCAATGCACCTGGTGACCCATCAGGCTGCTGCAGCAATGCACCTGTTGACCCACCATACTGCTGCAGCAATGCACCTGGTGGCCCATCAGGCTGCTGCAGCAATGCACCTGGTGACCCATCAGGCTGCTGCAGCAATGCACCTGGTGACCCATCAGGCTGCTGCAGCAATGAACCTGTTGACCCACCAGGCTGCTGCAGCAATGAACCTGTTGACCCACCAGGCTGCTGCAGCAATGCACCTGTTGACCCACCAGGCTGCAGTGCCTACACCACAGGCTCAAATTTCCCAACTGTTCACTTCCTGCATGGAGATAAAGTGCATTCATAGTTGACATATTAGTGGAGTGGCTTTCAATAATAGGCTATTTTAAGACAGCAGTTTCACTTTTTTAGAATATTTTCCTACAAAACGCTGAAGAGTAAATCCTCAAATGAACCAGGGATATTATAAGGGATTTCCTACAATAGTACTTACAACTTTTCAACAGAAATCCTTATAGAATTTTCTTCTATGCAGATTCTATTTCCAATAATCACTTGAAAAGACTGAAATTACCCTGCTACACCACTGCAGAAAAGCAAGCTTTCTGTCTTTCCCAGTGTCATCTATATAAATGTGCACAAAATGTACCTTGCCCTAAAATATGAAAATGTCCACATTTTTAATGAGCTCATAAACATCACCATTAAACAAACAGCAAACAAAATACCCTCAAAATCTGTGATGATTACAACTTTTAAACTTTAACAACACTGTTTCACCAAGCACAAATATATTTAAAAGTCCTCCAAACACAAAGGACGCTTAAGAATTAAAGCAACCTACTGGCATGCTCTGAGACTCAGGAAGAATTTTTTTCCAAGGGCAGTTATAAATCATTGAAGGAGATATTGAAAAATTTGATAAACTTGGCATAACTGCATATAAACCAATATACTGCATGCATTTGTGGTTCTTGATTGTGTGAAGTTGCAGATACATGCGGTAACATGGTAGGTTATTTTTTTTCTTATAACTCAAACAAGGTACATAGTCTAGTCTAAAGGTAAAAAGACCAATATTTTACTAATGAAGGATAAGTTTAAGTTAGTAAGCTTCATTTTAAACTGAAAATATATAATTTCACTTGATTCAATGAGTCTTAATTGTTGTTGTTTATAGAGGAATTTGGGGGCCTAGGATTCATCAAAATAAAGGGGCTAATTTGGAAAGGAAATGCAGGGTGCACATTTGGGAGAGAATATAGACCCTATATTACCATTAAAACAATGGTAAAGGATCATGATTGGTCCTGCAGCAGAGATGAGACCTTACTCCGGAAAACTAAACCACGGTGTTTATCACTACTGAGCAAAGTGTTCACCTTTGGACTAAAATAGAGAAGAAAATCGCAGTTAGACCCCTCCTGAAATCATACCCTCAAAACAAACAAGGAACACCTCCACCTGGCAGAACGGCTCTGGTCCTTGGTGATACAGGAAGCAAGGGAAACATGGTCACAATCTTCTTCCACTAACTAATAACCTCAAAGTGTTTATCAGAAAAAAGTTATAGTTGCTATTGTTACAATTTAATAACATTACCACGCCTACTACTAAAATGCTTCATTTATACTAAATCAATTGACAACAGTGTAGAAAAGGTTTTCATTACCATTCTTCTGTACAATCTAGACCCTCCTAACAGGGCTACTCCTTATCTTGAATCTCCGTGAAAGTGGGTTCATACTGTAAAACTGAGTTCTTAGAGGGTATTCCACGGAGGTCTGAGGTGCTGCGCCTAATATGAGCAGAGCTCCCCAAAGACGGAGTATTTATACTCTAGATTATTAATTTCAAGAACAAATTGCCTGTGGCTTTTGACAGTAGGTCGATAGCAGGCAATTTCAGGTCTCTGACAAGTACTCGGAGCATGCAGTATTATTTATTGAAAGTGTTTTCTTTACTAATAGGTGGGCTGAGTACCAAGCTTATGCCTTGTTGAGTGAAGGGTCTCTCCTATGCTGTGGACGTGGTACATGTAGGTGCCAGAAATTGGGCTACAATTGTACCCCAAAGGTTCAAACATAGTTGATACCCCATGTTTCTACTTCCCAGAATAGATGGCAGTGCCAGATTTCCATCCATGGAGAGTGGTCTGTGATTGCCTACACCCACTATGGAAAATGTTTAGTTGACTTTTATGCAGTTTTAAATTTTAATCTGAGAATAACTTCCTTATCCAGCAGATCTTCCAGGATGTGTAACTTGCAGAATGCATCCCTGGATGACTAAATCTATTGACTTGGGAAATGGAGCTATTTAGCAGTGTCTATCTAAATGCCAAAGATCACCTGTCAAAAGTGATTCTTTTTTATTTGCTTTATTGATATTGTGAGTGGTTCTTTCTCACAGTAATTAGGCAAGTGGTCCGGCTGCTTCCTGAGGCCATAAGAGGAATATGAAAGGCAGAACGTGTACTTAGGAGAGAAGGAGAATGCTGATCTCCACTTTTCCATGGCAGCAGGCCACAAAGCGGGCTCATTTAGAGCCCAGGGCATGAACTTGCATGTGCCTTTATGACTGCAGCTCAGTGACAGCAACTTGAGCTTGATGGATGGGTAGCCCAGGGCACATTTACCTGTGTCACTGATGCATGCTAGAGATAACTCCAGCCAAGCCACTGACTCAGCCCCAGGAATGCTCAGCAACAGCAGGACCACAGTAAACCCACACGATTCCCTTGGTGTCACATTTTCTCCACTGACTGTTATTAACTAACAACAGGTGTAGACATTTTTTGTATTATTTTTATTCAGATTCTCATTAATGATTCCTTCAGATTCCAAAGGTATATTTTTGAAAAATGTTTCTCTGGGGAAGCAATTAGACACCGTATCATAAGTCCATTATTCTATCTAAATTATGAGCCAGTGTACCATGGTGAAACACCATGGATTCAGAGTAAAATAACCTAATTCCTCATTTCAATTCTTCAGCAATTTCCTATATGGCTTTTCTTTTCCTTTGGTCCCAGGGATTGAACCCAGGGGTACTGCACCACTGAGGCACATCCTCGGTCTCTCTTATTTATTTATTTAGAGACTGAGTCTTGCTAAGTTGCTTAGGGCCTCACTAAGTTGCTGAGGCTGGCTTTGAACTTGTGGCCTCAGCCCCTTGAGCTGCTGGGGTTACAGGCACCACCACACCTGGTTCCTCTATAGCTTTAGCAGGTAAACTGAACATGATTCAGTCTTAATTTCTTTGGTAATAAATTAAAAATATTGGACTAAATAATGACGTACAAGACTAGGTATTCTATCATTAAACATTTGAAGAAATATGTCATATACAAATTCATAGAAATATGTAATATAAAGTATGTAAAAAGACATTTTTATTATGAGATACTATTTACTGTTCTGTGATAATTTCTGTATTTTATTTTAACTAGTCCCACCATACCTTTTATTGGTTCATTTTAATGGAATAGTGGGTTTCATAATGACATATTTTTACATGCAACCTACCATATTTCACTGAGAATAAAAAAATTCCAAATTTGGGATAATATGGTTCAGCTTCTCTGAATAAAGAACATTTTTCATTTTCCCTATTACTCCCTAGAATGTTCTTTAAATTTCTTACTGCATAGACCCTCACCAGGCATTGACTATTATACCCCAAAAGCCCCTGGTTTGTTATCCTGCCCCAGGCCCTTATCAGTAATTAATTAGGACATATTTTCCCAGTGAGTTTGTAAGGATCATTAAACTCTTTTTCAAAACTTTGCTCCAGGCAGCCTCTGTCAAAGTAGACCCAATGATTTATGTACAAGGAACTATGACATGTTATTTTTTTTCATACTGAGAAAATTGAACCAACTTAAGAGATCAACAAAGGTATAAAAGCTAAATTAAATCATTACATTAAATAATTCATGGTGAATCTATATTACATATATTCATTAGAAAATGTTTAAGACAATGATGAGAATATTTATGATACATGTTAAATGTTCAAAAAGGATAAAACAGCTATAAACCAAAATAAATATTGTACCCAAATAATCATATATTCATATAAAAATATAAAAATCCTGGAAAGAAATGCTCATAAATATTTTTACTAACTCTGGTATTTTATTTTCCAAACTAAAATTTTCATTTATTCTTTCTGATGTTTCAATTTTTCCACAATATTCATGGACTACTTATAATGGAAAATTTATAAAAATTACTAAACATTATACTTAAGATATTGAATATGATTTCACATATCAATATTTAACAATGAATTCCAGTGAGAAATATCAAAGAGGAAGAGATGCACTATAACATTGCAAAATTCCACTACTAAACACTCATCTTCTCATTTAGATATAAAAGCTGAGGCTGTTTTAATCTTCCCCAGCATAACCTCTAGTGTCCTATAAACTCTACAATGAACACTTTTAAAGAGAACAGACTAGAAAGCAATCAAGGAGTTAATTCTTAGAATGGAGTTTAAGGTTCTCAAAAAGACAGATAAATTTACAGTGTCTTGAGAAGACATTAAAACAGTAGAATAAACTTACGGGAGCATTGGATTGGTGGGTGGTAGAGGCAGAGGGCATGCCCATACTTCAGAAATTATTGTGCCCTAACTAGAACACCCAGTATTAACGCCAAAGATTATAACAGTAGTTATAATGTTTCTCTTTGATTTCCAGGGTTTTTTTAAAAATAGATAGGGACAGTGACAGAGAGAGAGAAAGAGAGTGAAAATAAATTTTATTTATTTTCATGTGACTTTCATTGCTCCAACACTTTGTTGTATACGTGGTGCTAGGATTCGAACCCACATCCTCGCGCACGCCAGGCAAGTACCATAACCGCCCAGCTACAGCTCCAGTCCCTCATTTCTAGTTTGAACATCACTTTTCTGATGCACAAAGTCAACAAGGAGACCAAATCACTTCAAATCCTGCAGGTCCCATCAGCCCCACACCATCTGACTACCTACTTCCTTCACATAAGTGACTCAGGAACCTTACACACATGCCCTCTGTCCTCTGTCTATGGCATAGACTTGCTTTCAGAGCCTTGGAGATACTGAAGTTTTATCTCCTCCCTGCTATAAACCATCAACCACCAGGTCCCAGTTCTACAGACTCCTGGCCTATGCTTTCCCATTTCAATCCATATCTCAAAACAATCACTTCTCCCAATGTAATTGAAGTTCCAGCAAAGAAAATTAGGGGGGAACCCTACTTTTATTTTTTTCATTCTCATTCCATATGTGGCTTAAACAGGAAATATATTTAAAAATCAGCAACCCAGTGATTCTTAATTTAATTTGGATATGTGGAAGCAGTTCAACTGGTAGCACCACATTATGTATAAATCTTGTCTTTTCTGACAAAATAAATCTAAAGTTCAGTGGTCTTTGCAGAAAATCCTCTATCTTCTTGACCTTTCCCAATGTTGTTTTAATTTCCTTTTTTTTTCATGGACGATAGTTCTATCATTACTTTCACAGCATGCTTTTCTAACATACTGTTTGGAAATTAAATGTTATAGGTCACATTCCATATTGTGATATCAGAAGCAACTGTTGAACAATATAGTAACAGGAACAATGTGGTAAGATTTTGTGATGATACAGGGCACAGTAAGAACGCTAGTTTATAATGTGCTCCTTCCAAATAGCATTGTTGTTATATGGACCTAAGATACTTTGAAATTACCAATATCAAAACTAAACAAAAATGAAGGCCTGATGTCCTCCCATGACTTGATGTAGATGATCAAGCTTCCTTTAGATTTTACAGGAGACGGATTTTTAAAATGCCCTGTTGGTGTCCTCTTATGACCCAACATATGAAAAGTACTTAGTGCCCTGGTCTTCCCCATGGGGGTGGAAGGGGGAAGCTTTCACTGCTACTTTTTCCCATATTAAATAGAATAGCAGATTTCTTCTTTACCATCTAGAAAACAATACCCCAAATAATGACATTTTACAATTCCTCTAAAACCAGCAACGTGATGCAGTGCTTGTAGAACTTAAAGAATAACAAAAGCTAGTGTAGAAAAGAGCATCTGGGGCTATGAACACTCGTAATCTCAAGGACTGTTTTTAGTTTTTCTGTATGAATCATTCGGAGTTTGGTAATATGCTCACAATGTTTTCTTAAAATTTCATCTACAAATTTTTATATTTTAAAACTCTTTACATATGTTGGTTCTGGACTATAACCCTCAATAAGTACCTGAAACCGAATCTAAATCTGAGAATCACCTGTGGCAGCACAATCCAGCGTACACAGTAGGAAAAGCACTACTGGATAAGTGTGAGTAATGGGCAATATCACATTTGCACAGACTACTACCTACCTTGAAGTTTTCTGCCTCATCTACTCGTTAAGTGCACATTGACCGAAGTATTTTTTTGTATTTTAATTTCTTTTGTACTGCAGATTGAACTCAGGGTGCTCAACCATTGAACCATATCCCAGCCCCCCTTTCTTAAGTTTTATATATATTTGTATTATTAGTTGGACATAGATTTACATATTAGAGGGAACTGCTGTTACATAATCATGCATACACGCATACTGACATAGTAAGTTGAGGTGGATCCTAGACCAGGATCTACCCCACTTCATCCATTCCCTGAACTCAAGTCTCCTCTGTAATCCCACCATACTATAGTTTGAAACAAACATATGCCTGTACAATAACTGTTGACCTTTCTGAGGTTCTCCGCCTGTCTGTGTATAGCTAGGGTTCTAATGGGAGTTGAGTATGCCCTGTTGTATTGATAACCCGCCTTGTCCCTCCCTCCCCTGTCCCCCCACCTTCTGAGGTATGGTTCACCCAGCTTATGGACAGGGTCTCACTAAGTTGCCTAGGGCCTTGCTAAGTTGCTAAGGTTGGCTCTAATCTTCCTTATCCTCCTGCCTCAGCCTCCTGAGCTGCTGGCATTTTTCTTGAGGGTAAAAGAGGAAGGAAACTTTAGATTACCTAGAACAAATATCCCCCAGCAAAGGAGCCTCTGGTTGCCTGTGTCAGGCCACCCTAGGGAAGGTCCCAGGGTTTGCTGGCTTGTTCATTTGTGGCCTTCCACAGGTAGACAGTGCCCAGGCTCCAAGCCTCCTTTCTTAATATATATACATAGAGGGGCAGTGAGAGAAAGAATCAACTTTATTTATTTTTTCATAAGATTTTCATTGTTCCATCATTGTGTATGTGGTGCTGGGATTTGAACCTGAGTCCTTGTGCATGCCGGGCAAGCACTGTAACCACTGAGCCACTGCTCCAGCCCCCAGCATGGGCTCTTTAAGTTACTCTTTTTCAAGTTCCCAGAGCAGCTTTTCATTCCTTCTCACTTTAGTTATCTGTCACATATAATCTCAGCTTTGCTGCCCCTAAACGATAAACTTCTGAGTTATTTAGGAAACAATTTTTTCCTAAGTTTTTATTAAATACTCATCAGGAATTTGGAGGGCTGTGGGTGTAGCTCAGTGGCAGAGCCCTCGCCTAACATGTGCAAGGCACTGGGCTCATCCCCAGCACTGCCCTAAAAGAAAAAAGAGGAGAGGAAATAAAGGGAGAAGCAGCAGGCAAGGAGAGAGGACTCATGAATGCCATTTCATTTACAGAAACGCAGCTCTGCTGCGAGCACTTAGTTTAAGTTCTCAGAACTCAGACATCAGTGATTCCCATTAGCCAATGTTTCTTGTTCCCCACTTTTGATACTCTTCTCTACCCTCCTCACCCTCATTCCATGCCCACCTCCACTGAACTGTAAACAAATACAGCAATCAACATTAATGCTTTGGTTTCTTTTAAACTTTTCTGTATGATCCTAAACATAGATACAAAAATTTGTATTTTGTTTTCAAAACTGTTATGGTTTAGATGTGAGGTATTCCCCAAAAGCTCATTTGTGAGACAGTGCAAGAAGGTTTACAGGTTATGACAGCCTTAACCGAATCAGTGAATTAATCCCCTGACAGAGATTAAATAGGTGACAACTAAAGGTAGGCAGGGTGTGGCTATCAGATATTCCCTATCTGATAGGTGGAGTCTCTCTCTGCTTGCTGATGGCAACGCCAGTAGCCACTCTCTGCCACACTCTTCCATCTTGATGTCCTGCCTCGCCTTGAGCACTGAAGAATTGAGCCTGCTGTCTATGGACTGAGACCTCTGACCCTGAGAGACCCCATGTAAATGTTCCCTCCTCAAGAGCTGTTCTTGTCAGGTCTTTCAATCACAGCAGCAAATAGCAGACTAAAACAAAAACACAGGATAATACCATCCTACACCACTCCCTTTCTAAAGTACTTATGGATTTTCCCCAAATGTTAGACACACAGTCCCAATTCATTTTTATTGATAACTACCTAATATTTTATAGAAAGGACTTATCATTATTTCAACTTTTCACAAAGTAAAATTCTTGGTTTTTTGATATCCCAAACAAATATTTTAATGTCCATATAATTAAAGCCCTGTGTCCTACGCATTTCTACACAATTTATATCTAAGCATGACCAGCCCAAAGGCTATTACTGGACACTTCAGATGTCAAATCACAGGCATGTATTATGACAGTAAGTCACATTTTCATTTGAAATACAAGGAATATGCTTTTCCCCAAACCTTAACCCTTAGGCAGTAAATCTCATATACTGTTTTTTTTAATGTTTTTCTACCCAGTAGATTAAAAAATCTATTTCACCTTAACAGTTCATGTCCATGATGAGTGTATGCAAGTGAAATATATTTCCATTCATCCATCTTTTGTTTGTATCTTTCTTCTCTAAAGCCATGTTCTTATCCTGCGACTCGCTGTCCTTTTCATTTCTCATGAACTTTAGGAACTCTTACGTTAATTTGAGCAACATGCAGTTATGCACAAATTGGCTTCTTTTTCTACTTTTCTGTGTTTAATTTTGCCTTGCTATTATTGCTAATATTCACACTAACAAATGCATCAACCATTTGTAGACAACTTCTGAGCTTCCTGCCTTACTGAAAGCCTCTATGGCATTAATTTATATGAATATTTTCCCAGTGCTTCTTCAAAGCATTTTACGACTGTAAGGCTGTACTTTTGATATTTATTCTGTATATGTTGTTAGTTAACAACTCTCCCTCCAGATGGTGCACCAGTTATGCTAATGCCATTTAAACCGCTGCTTTGAACTGAAAGATAATGCAAACTTTGAATGGATTAAGCTCCCATTTATATTTGACCTTGTTCTGAGCTCACATTTATGTCCCACAGGGACCATGATTTCTATTTCTGGCCAACTGGATACGTCTGTGATTAGTATGCCTGATAAGGTAAATCCTCTCACTTTTTCTTGAACCCTCATATATTTATGCTTCTGTATGATCCTTAAAATACTAGATTGATCTAGTTTGCCAAAGAAAAGAACTGGCCACACAATGCTGATTACAATGACTTCAAATCTTCATATTAATCTGGGGGAGAGCAATAGTGTAGGTACATCAAGCTTTGCTACACAGGACCATAGCATGCTTTCACACTTTTTCTCTTCCTAAAAAAGAGAAAGGGACAGAGAGAGAGAGAGAGAGAGAGAGAGAGAGAGAGAGAAGGAGAAAAACAGCTTTTTTAGTTTTTCATCCAGTTCTCGCTGCTCTGACACTTAGTTGTGTATGTGGTGCTGGGGTAGGAACCTGGGTCCTCACGCATGCCAGGCAAGTGCTCTACCTCCGAGCCACGGTTCCAGCCCAATGTCTTCACTTAATGAGCTACGATAAATTCTGTGATTAAAATGTTACAGCTCCCCTCTGACAGGTCTTGCAAGTTTCTTCCTAAATTTATCCCTCCTGTTTTGTATTTTACGGCTACATTAAAGGCAGTGGCCTAGCAGGACTCCTAGTCATACCAGGCTAAGAAACTGTAATATAACTCAATTAGCAAAGCAGTGTCTTGAGCATGGGGAGTGGCAGGAAGCCCTCTTGGGTCCCCTTTTCCATTCCTCCTTAAATATAATCAGAACACTCAAGAGTGGGCTTTTGGAAGCACTGATCAAGTCAAGTGTGCAGCCTTGAATCAGCAGGATTGAATCAAGCCTTCCACTTGAATTGAACTAGACAATCCAATCAATCCATTCAGTTCCCCCTTCTGGGCTGCACACTTCCTGAAGGGGGTGGCACACTTTTGACTGATGGCACCAGAGATCCTGCCAGTGGCATCATCCCTTAGTTCTGCGGCCAGCTTGACCCTTTAGGTGACTTCCTACCCTCACCTAATCAGTCCCCGCTATTAACCAGAACCTGTATCCTCTATAGTCTTTCATTGTTGTTGTTTTTTAAACATTTTATTTTTCATTATAGTTTTACATAATAAAGGAGCTTGTTGTTACACTTCCGTACATGCACACATGATATATCCTCTCTTTATCCTCCTCATCTTCATCCCCTCCTCCTCTCCATCCCCCATGACCACTATTCTTCAATGTTGCCCCCAGATCGATTGGTAATCCGTGTTTGATGAGTCTATTGTCTAAAATTATTGCTCTCTCACTCTTTCCTGTATCGTACTCTACCTTCCATGTATGAGAGAAGACATTCAGCCCCTGAGTTTCTTTGTTTGGCTAATTTCATTCAGCATGATTTTCTCCATCTCCATCCATTTACCAGCAAAGGCCATGATTTCATTCTTAATAGGTGAGTAGAATTCCATAGTATGTATGCATGCATATTGTGTGAATGTATGTGTGTGTATTGATGGATAGATAGACAGACAGATAGATCTCAGTTTCTTGATCCATTCATCCAGTGATGGGCACCTGGGTTGATTCCATAATTTAGCTATTGTGAACTGTGCTGCTATAAACACTGATGTAGCTGTATCACCATAGTATGCTGAATTTATAACTTCTGGTAAAATACCCAGGAGAGGGCTAGCTGGGTCATGCAGTGGTTCCATTCCTAATTCTTTAGGAGTCTTCACACTGCTTTCAGAGTAGTTGTACTAGTCTGCAGTCCCACCAACAGCATATGAGGGCTCCTTTTTCCCCATACCTTCTCCAGAATTTGTTGTTGTTTGCATTCTTGATCTAAGTGCCACATTCTCAGCTGTGCCCTGCTCCCTAGTTCCTGCAGCTGACAGGTTATGTTGCTCTTCCCATTGCTGTCACTAATTCAGCATCACTGAATAAAATGATCCAAATACAGTAGGGAGTGTAGAGGATGACACCAGAGGTCAGGAAGGGAAGGGGTTGGGAATAGGGAGTGATTTGATAATGGGGACCAAAATACAGTTGGATGAGGGAACTGCTGCTAGTGTTCCCCAGCACAGCAGGGTAACCATGGTCTACAGCAACGTATTACGCATCTCAAAATAACAAGAGTCTAAAGGTTCCCAACACACAAGAATGATAATGGCAGATGGAAATGCTAGTCACCCTGATTTGATCATTATGGATTATATGATACATGTTTCAAATTATAACATGGTATGCCATAAATAAGTACAAAATTGTATGTTAATTAAAACTTTTAAACATTTAAGAATACCAATTTATCTTCTAGCATATGCTTAGAAGGAAATAAAAGAATTTTGATCATCTGCCATTTTTTAATCATTTACCACTTCTTTATTTACAAGAAACATGGCTTACATGAAATTATTTCTTTTAAATCTTAGATTCAGATTATATTTACCATTTTATGACAAAGTAAAGGAGGAGGAGGTATCATTCAGATTTTGATTACTTTGAGAGGGAAAGTTCTGGAACGTATCTTTCCAGACCCACCTCAGAAATACTGGGAAGACCAGTTTTCCTTGATCTAATGTGATATTCATTCACCATCAATACACACTAAATTTTTATCTCCTGGATACATGTTGGCAATTCATTAGAGTTTACATTTTCTAAAAATCAACTATTTGGTTTCTATGTTAACGATATTAAATATCAGATTTATCAAATCCACCCAACCTTTCTTTACCTACAGGATAGTTTTTCCCCGCACAGAATATTTTTTCAAGGAAAGTTGTCTATATCGTGAAGCTGAAAGCAATCTGAACCCATTGTTTTGGCACTAGAAATTGAAACCTGGGGCACTTTAACACTGAGCCACATCCCTTCCCAGTACATTTAATTTTTTATTTTGAGACAGGGTCTCACTGAGTTGCCAGGCTGGCCTCAAACTTGCAATCCTCCTGCCTCAGACTCCCAAATTGCTAGGATTATGGGTGTGCACCACCACGCCTGACAATTTTAACCATATTTTATTTATATAATGAATGCAAACATTCTACTAGAAAATCATGCTTTTCTTATAACATGGTTTAATCATCATTGTTCATTTCGAAAATCAATATTTTAAATGTCCCCATACTTATAACACGTCACAAAAATGGAATGTTTCTACCTGTTCTTTAACCGAGGCAAGGATGGCAGAGGTGGTTTCCGTTTCGGAGCCGTCCCCATTGGAGGTGTTTAAGCCAGGGCTCAGGGAGCTGGTCTTCTCAGAGGCCGACGAAGGCTGGTCTGGGACAGGCATAGCTCCTGCAATGCAAGATGACAGGCTCAGGAAGCTGGACACGATCACTACAAACAGGCATACCTACTGGACGGCCCTCAGCACACACCCCAGAAAGAAGAACCCTACAAACTGCATACGGATGACGGCGCAATTGTAGAAGAAACAATACAGGTAGATAGGATGTCCTCTCCTCATGTCAACCCCAGCCACACTTGAAACTCTCACCTTTGTGCTTTGTCTCTGAGATCAGAGGGCAAAGAAAGGATAAAAGGGAATCAATAAGCAAGATTATAAGGAAGAGCGAAGAGATAAAGAAGGACTGAGTCCAAGAAGCCAGCTCAACTGCAGATTTTGTATCAGTTTTAGGTAAATTATTACTCTTGTCTATTAGTGTATTTGCAACTCAAGTCTATCGGGCATTACCTTTGTAAGGAGATCATGCAACATAAATGATCCACAATTTACCAACGATGAATTTAACATAAGCAGCTCTGTTGGTATTGTGAAACAGAGTAAACAACTAGTCCATCCAATAAATATTTGTCCATTTCAATAAATATTTACGTAGCTCTTACTCTATGAGAGACAGTAACAAAAGCTCCAAAAAAAGCAGAAACTCAAATCACATTAGTGCATAGCTGGATACATATACACAAGTTAAAAAAGCAAAATTTCTAGAAGCCATTTTGCTCTATTTTCTTTCTAACACAATGGAGACTGCTGTGGTCTGGACCTTTATGACCTCCTCCAATTCAGAGACTGAAATCTTAGTCCCCAAGGTGATGGTGTTAGGAGCTGGGGCCTCTGAAAGGTGATTAGGTCAAGGAAGGAGAGCCCTCAAGAACGAGAGTCCCACCCTTATAAAAGAAGCCCAGGAGGGTCTCTGTCTGATCACACCTTAAGAGAACGAACGCATTGAGTGCACCAACTATGAACAAGGACATGGGCCCTTGCCAGACAGTGAATCTTCTAGAGCCTTCATCTTGGACTTAGTCTCTTCAACTGCGAGAAACAACAGTACTTTTAAAAGAGCAGCCTGGGAGCTGGAGCTGTGGCTCCGTGGTTATGGCGCTTGCCTGGCATGTGCAAGGACATGGGTTCAAACCCCAGCACCACGTACACAACAAAGTATCAGAGCAACAAAAGTCACATGAAAAATTAAATAAAAAATTGTTTTTCTCTTTCTCTTTCACTGTCCTTTCTCTTAAAAAAATAAAAATAAAATAAAAGAGTAGCCTGAATGGACTCAGACAAACACTAAAGCATTTATTACCTGTATCATCCAGCAATGACCATCAACAGAGTCTCCACTAACCAACTAAGGGCCATTTTTAAGACCCATCTCAATAAAAGGATGGGAATAAGTAAAAGTCATTTTCATGCCTACACCTACTATATTCCATGCCACCCTAGGGATCATAGCCATGTGACTACTAAAGGATTATTCCCTAGTACACTATATCTGAGTATCCTCACTTTTATACGGTGACGGAATTTTCAGATAAGCCCTTTCCTGTGTTATTAACTACATTTAGTCAATAACATAGATATATGCAAAACTAAAAAAGCCCAGTTACACAATTTAACTTAAAACAGAAAAAAAGTCTCATCCAATTTTTTTATTGACCTTCCAACTAATTATCAATTTGTTTTCCTATTTTGAAGTAATTTACTATGATTTCACCACAGGAGAACAGAAGCATTGGAGAAATTGATCTTGGAGAGATTTTGGGTTCCTAATATTAAAAATACAGAAATTGATCAAAGACTGCCAATTAGATCAAATATGATTTGGCAAAATGCAAGCATGATTAACATATTCAAACTATTGGTGGGTATGGAAAGCAACAGGAAGAAAGCAAGAAACTTAAGTCTCTTTTGGTGGTGGGGTTGGGAGGACCAGATTCAAGAATACCTATGCATTCACATTGCTCTCTGCTTAGGCTTTCTTATCTGATCAAGCTTCATAATTATGTAGAATGCAGACACACACATTAACTACACTGTGCCTAGATTAAGTAACCAAGACTCAAGACCCTCTACTAAGAGAGGTTTGGGAGACGGAGAGGGACAGGGGTTGAATGTAAGGAAGGAGAATGGCAGCTCTGAGTGCATGGTCATCGCTGGTCACCATGGCTCCCCCCCCCAGAACCCTGTGTGTGCACTGCATCCAAAGAGGAATCAACACAGAATGTTTTACTCTGAAAGGCGTCTCATGTTTTAAATATTATAGTAAATTTTATGTTCTCTAAGCTTCATTTTGCCTATGTTAGTTTAGGTTCTGGGCCAGTATTAATATATTTTCTGAAAAAGAAAATATCTGAGATCTCAAATTTATTAGTTAATTGAAAGTGGGTCTAGAATTCAAGTTTTCTGCCCTTTTATTCCTATTTTAGTGTCTCTTGATGTCTATTTCCTCTAACCTATACTGCCTCCTAAATGCCAGCCTACCACCTAAGTTTTTAAAAACATCACGTTTAAAGGTATGACAGCGGGGCTGGAGCAGTGGCTGAGAGGTTATGGTGCTTGCCTGGCATGCACGAGTACACAAGTTCAAAGCCCAGCACCATGTACACAATGAAGTGTCCCACGAATGAAAGTCACACGAAAAACTAAATAAAGATTGCTTCTCTCCTTCTCTCCATCTCTCACTGTCCCCTCTTTCTTAGAAAAACAAAAACAACAAAAAATATGACAGTGACCTCTTTTAATAAAATATGGGATTTAATAGGCACCAAATCAAGTTTTATCCTTAAGCAACTGAAAAATTTGACCCACATGTTCAAGAAAAAATTTAGGCTGATTTGCCCCTTCTTTTTCCTATAGCAGAAACAGAAAACGGGGTGAAATCTTCAGAGCTTCTTCCAACACACAGAGCTACTGATGGCTAAGGCAGCCACCATGCCTGCATGCAAATGGCTTGGGATAATGTCTGGTTTATAATTCCTAATATCCAGATTTACTTTAAGCATTGGTCACCACTATATCCGGATGGCAAAAGCTGTCAACTTCCACTCCCAAGCTCCTTGGCTTGGAGGAAAAGATCTGCTCTATGCACGCCTGGATCACCCACAGCAAGCACAGAAATCTGTAAGCCTCCAGACTCCTTGGTAAGACGGCCAAGCACTTTACTCACAATCAGAACTAATCCACCAAAAATTAGTATTTAAACTATGTTAAACCCAGGGAATTAGCAAAGCATCAGAAAAAAAAAAAGAACAAATAAATATTTGTTGATCCACCAGGATCAACACTGCCATCCCAGATAAGGGTGTTTACTTTAGGATTTGAGTCATTTATTGTTTTCTGCTACAAATTATTCTTACAGGGATTGTTACCTAATGGAGGACTAAGGTAATGCTTGTGAAAAACTTGTTTCACTGCTCAGCAACATCTCATGAACAATTTCTTATATCAACAAGAATTATCGTTGAATGATATGGTGAATACTTAGTATTTGGATAGTCTGTACACAATGAGATTTACCGACCTATCTCCTATTTATAATTTTTAGTGTATTTTGCATCACTGATATCTTCAACAGACAAATTTCTAGAAGTATAATGAATGGAATAAGGAATGTATACATTTTTCAGTCTTTTGTTAACCAAAGAGCAATGATCCCTGCTGTCAGGCTGACCCAACTCATCTGTCTCCCAGAAGACAATACCACGTCCCTGCAATGTCAGCAGCACTTTGCTTTCCTCTCACGCTTCTATCCACTTGATGAAAAATGCATCTCTTCGATTGTTTAGATTTGCCTACCAGTGCAATGGATATTCAAAAAAGTTTTATTCCTTTTTATACAGCAGCCTTCACACCTCACATAATTCTACATGAGAAATCCCTCTATGTAATAGAATTACAATCTGCAAATACAAGTGACATTTTAGACTCATTTTCCAAGTTAGAAAAAAAAAACGGTATTGACAGAAAACTAACCCTGTATTTTGGGTGTGTTTGTCCTAGCGGAACTTGGTACTACCAAGTCCTAGGTCCACAAAGCAACAAAACAACAAAACTGTTTCTAGCCAAGTCATACTGTGCACACGCAAGCAGGAGCGGTATAAGCTTGAGTTGTGTCCCCTCACATTTACACCCTGAGGGCAGCTCTGACTCCCTGTGAGGCTGTAATTGGAGTCAAGGCCTTTAGGGAGGTAATTAAAATTACATGAGGTCACAAGGTTGGGGACCTAACCCAAAAGGACTGGTGTCCTTATATGAAGAGACAGAGACAGAGAGAACTCTGCGCACACACAGGCCACGTAAGGACACAGCAGGAAAGCCCCATCTGCAAGCCAGAAGGAAAGGCCTCACAGGGTCCAGTCCTGAGTGCACCTTGAGCCGGAAATGTAAAAACTAAATTTGTGCTGCTTAATAGTACTCTGTTATGTTATCCCAAGCAGACATTACGCTAATGCAAGGATTTGATTATTCTCAGGTTTCATTCTCTAAATTCCCAGGTGGCGGGGAACATGAGCGTGGGAGTCTTGTAACTGACAGTCCGCAGGGTGTGACCTAAATGGATTACAAGTGTCAAGAGGAGGCCCATATCCCACCCCCTGCTTCAAATTGACACATGTGGGTAACCAGGGCTTAAAAAGGGATGCATGCGTCCCTTCAGTATGCAATGAGCCTAGAGAACAAAACACTACCTTAAAAACATCTAAAATGCTGCCATTCTCGCGGAAACAGCATTCAGAAATTCAGTAAAAGGGGCTGGAGTGACAGTAACAGGGACAGCACAAAGCTCCCATATGTAGCCTTTTTTCCCATTAGAACTTATATCCAAATGCAATAAGATTTTGTGGTATCCAAAGAATACTTCAAACTTTTCTATCCCAAACAAGAGATACTATAAATTTACCTTATATTTAGCAACATATTAAAATATCATCTGCATTTTGGAAGATCAAATTCTGTTCCTCTCAATTCAGGGACTACCTTCAATTTCATATTTTATCGCCACCCAACATACAGAAAGAAAACAATTAAAAAATATTTTTAAAGAGAGACAAAGTGAGAGAGAAAAAGAGAGAATAAATTTTTATTTATTTTTTAATCTGGTCTCTTTTTCTCTAACACTCAGTCATGTGCGTGGCACTGGAGTTGGAACCCAGGTCCTCACACGTGTCAGGCAAGTGCTCCATCCACTGAGCCACCAGTCCAGTCCATAAAAAATATTTTAAGATTCCAATTTGCTCCTTCTTTGCCATTTCTGCCTAGCGACCGATGGCTCTGGCATGAAAACCTGTCCACTTTCAAGGAAATAACTGATGGGCTCAGTGTCACAATCATGCCATTAAGTGACCCACCCACCATTTTCCTGCCATAGTTTCTTGATTTTCCCTCATCTCCAATTCACCAATCAGCATTTATGGCCACGATATGGTCTTTGCTCCTATTGAGCTGCTCACCCCTTCTCTGCGGTTCCTGACCTCTTGTCCTTTTCAAGTTTTATCTCACTTTGTCCCTTTCATGACCCTTTCACTCTGACATGACAGAGACCTATTTCTTTATTCCTCCCACGTGAGCAGGTACCACCTGCTTCAAATTTTAATATCTTCCAAACCTTTGCATGCTTTGGACTCAGTAGCAATTGCATTAGAGTTGCAATGTCCAAAGTGGCAGTCCCCTAGTCATAGTAGCCATCTAAACTGAATCTTACCATTGAAAAGTCAGCTGATTAGCTATATTAATATTTCAAGGGGTCAATAGCTATTGTATTGAACAGTAAAAAGGCTGAAGTTTTCTATCATTGCACAAAGTTTCATTGATGCCCTTGATCTATATTCAGTAATCAACTCTTTCATTTTTTTAAATCAATTATTTATTTATTTATTCATCTGGTCTTTGTTTCTCCGTCACTTAGTTGTGTATTTGGTGCTGAGGTTTGAACCCAGGTCCTTATGCATGCCAGCAAGCACTCCAAACGCTGAGCCAATGCCTGAGCCACCTCTCCAGCTCCAGTAGTCAACACTTTGATGAGCTGTCTGAAGCTTTAATCTTGGGCAGTAGAGGTTGTCAGATGTGGTCATAGAACAGACAAAATTTGAAGGAAGAACATTCTGGAGAACAGACTCCATGTGGCATGTACAACAAGAACAAGGAGGTCTAGATGATCTCAAGGGTTTATTCTGAGCAGCTATGGGTCAAGATGCTGAATGGCTATTGGACAAGATGGGTGAAGCTGACTTGAAGCAAGCGAAGGCGATCTTGTCTACAAACCTTCAACCCAAAATCCATCTGCCTTTTTCATATTAGTCAACTTTTCATCACTATAACAAAATACCTGAAAAAAATCATCTTATAAGAGACTCACTTAGCTCAAATCTGAAGGTTATAGTCCAAGGTCATATGGAGCCCTTGCTTTTAGGGTTCTTTTGGGGACGCTAGGTGGAAAAGGAGGGGAGTTCCTGCTGCTGCAAAGTGCTGGAGCTGCAATTCTGCATTTGGAGTTCATATGTCACCACCAGGACAAGGCATAACATCATTCTCCCTCAGATGTGCTCCACCCACATACAAAGATACACATCCCTGTGTCCTACTTTTAAAAGGGAAAGAGAAGAAGAGACCAGGTGCGCCACCAATAACCAAGGACTTCCCATTATGTCTCCTTCTAAAGATTCCACCACCTCCCAATAGTGCCACCCTGGGAACACACAAAGGTCTAGAGGGCATTCAGAAGGTGGCTTTGCCAACAAACCCTCAACCCCAAACCCATCTGTGTGTGATTCTTTTTCACTGCTAACATCTGGGCTGCTGCATGCTCCAGACAGGAACTGCACAGCGATGTGCAGGGAATGGACAGATGGATGCCTTCCAAGCCTTGCTGGTCAAGTCTTGTTTCCCCAGTTTCCTTTTCTTCAAGCATTTTCTTCCACCTTCTACTTTACCGTAGTCAAAGGCTTTTGTGAATCTTCTCACACTTCCACTTCAGCTTCTACTGACCATTTCCATCCCTGAGCATCTGATGTGACCTTCCTGGACGTCCCTCCCACCAAGCTATCCACACCTCACCCTACACCCTTCCCTCATGTGGATCAAAGTAACTTCTGATCTCTGCACAGCAGCGACCCCTGCCCCGGATCCTATGTCTCCAACACAGCTCCAGCACCCATTGGATGACTCCTGCCTTTACTTCCAGCATAAGGCACCACTTTCACAATGTACTGTCCCCACTCTAAGTTCACACAGTAAGAATACTCCACATATTGTCACTTAAAAGCAAATATGAATGTGAGCAATTTAATGGATTTCAACATATGCGATTTTGATAATCAATCAGCTGCACACGCAATGCTGCAAACACTGTGAGACTAGGCGAGAGCATCTTTACTGTTAACATCAGGACGCTCAGAATGCATGGATTGGTATCAACTGGTGGCACCAACGCCCATACGGAACACCTCATATGGACAACTGCTCTGGCCACCCAACTGCAATTCTGAATTTGGAGTTCGTATGTCACTACCAGGAGAAGGCATGACATCATTCTCCCTCAGATGTGCTCCACCCACATACAAAGATACCCATCCTTGTGTCCTACTTGTAAAAGAGAAATCTGAAATTACTGCTTGTCATACTCTAAACAATGTAATAATTAATCACCATCAAAACTAAATACAATTAGGGCAGAAACTCAATTTGTCTTGATCTACCTTCAATTTCTCACACCTAGCTCCGTTTCTGATGTACAGCAGCCAGATAATAAGTATTTGTTGAGTTAATGCATGGACTATTTTTTTTTTTTTAAAGAGAGAGGGACAGTGAGAGAGACAGAGAAAGAGAGAAACAACTTTATTTAGTTTTTTTTTTCACATAGCCTTAGTTGCTCCAACACTCAGTTGTGTACGTGGTGCTGGGGTTTGAACCCGGGTCCTCGTGCTTGCCAGGCAAGCGCCGAAACCGCTGAGCCACCACTCCAGCCCCATGCATGGACTATTAGAGTAAAATCAATAATGGTTGCTTACTAGAGCATATAACATAAGGAAAATGGGCTTTACATTAGAAGCATTTCTCTTTATGGTATTTTAATGATTTATTTTGACTTAAGAATGCTGCTTTTCAAAAAGGCTTTTGCCTCTGACAGTTGCTTGAGAATGGTATACCCTGATATTTGGATTTTCAGGTACAACCATCAATCAAGCAGGCTTCTGGGACTTCTTACTTGTAACTGTAAACTTACAAAACACTGACAAAATGTATGGAGCATAGCACACAAGGACAAGCAGCACTGAACTGTATTCACAGCACGCACCAGGAGAGCACCAGGAGGCAAAGCCAGGGGCTGGAGAAATGGTCAGTTGTACCTAAGATGTTGGGGGTGAGGGTCAGATATTATTCATGGAGTCACAGACACATCATGTATTGCTGTAGTGGAAAATGTGTTGCAAGCCTGCAGAGCCAGGGATCTGACTCATTCACAAGTCAAAGGCAAGAATGACTGCTCTATCTGTGTGTTCAGAGGAGTGGGGACAGTGGGAGGCTGAGAACAGTTGAAAAGGTCAGCAAAGCCATCCCGTGACATTGCCTGGGCAATTAAATCATTGACAAGGATGGAACCAATCTAAATATCACCACTTGCTTAAGGCCCACCTGAATTACTGTTCTTAGTGACATAAATTATATCTGAAAGTGAAAAGAAGATACCAGAGAGCAAGACAGATTGGCAGTGCTCACTCACACTTGGGAGAGACCACAGCACCAAAATGGAGTAGAACATGTTCAGTGGGGCTAGGAGATGGTCTTCCTGTTGGCTCTCCCCTCTGAGTGTCTCCCAGCCCCGTTTTCCAGATTTCACAAACATTACATCTGTGACTGTCTCAAACATGTAATGAGCAGTGGTGATTTTGAAAAACAAGTCTCATAGATGAGCAGGAGTGGCTGCTCCTCCTGACCCCTGTTCCAGACAAGCTTATAACCTGAGACACTAGAGAAACACCAGAGGTGGAGCCAAGCCAGCAACAGGTAAGGTTCCAAAGGTGAGCAATGAGTGTTCCTCAACTTCAATCAAGCTTCCCTCAGAATCTAAGGAGGGGAAAGGTCAAAAAGGTGGAGTCTGAATAACTGTCAGTGGAAATGCAGAATGTTCATTAGTTAGCTCCTCATCACTGTGACCAAAAGGAAAACGGGCTTTACCCTGAAGCCTCACCCCATGGTCAGCTGACTCCAGTATTCTGGGCCAGAGGTGAGGCAGAACATCAGGGCAGAAAGGTATGGTGGAGGAGAGCTGCTCAGCTCATGGCAGTCAGAAAGCAGAGGAGAGACAGAAGAGGAAGCGGCCAGGGACAAGACGCGGTCCCCAGGGGCACATTTCAAGTGATCCACTCACTCCAATCACACCGCACCTGCTTACAGGTACCATCAAGTAGTGCATTCACATTATAATCCATCATATGGTTTAACTCTCTGATGAGGTGACAGCCCTCATGATCCAGTCATTTCCTAAAAACCCCACCTCTGATTGAGGACCATGCATTCAACACAGGGGCTTTTCCTGATGTTCTAAATCAAAACAATAACAGAGTGAGAGGCAGAGAGCAAAGAAGCAAAATAAATGTGTAAAGTGAGATGGGAGGAGCGAGGAAGGTGAGTGACTGGTCTGGGATTCAGGGAACACCAGGAATGAGCCTCAAAACACAGAGGAAAAGAATACCAGGGCATGGGTATAATTTGAGAGGCCCTTGAAAAATATTCTTCCTTTTTTTTTTTTCCCTTAAAGAGAAAGAGGGACAGTGAGAAAGAGAGAAAAGAGAGAATCAATGTTATTTAGTTTCTCATGTGGTTTTAGCTACTCTGGCACTTCATTAAGTTCGTAGTCCTGGGGTTCGAACCTGCATCCATCCTCCACATGCCAGATAAACGCTGTAACCACTGAGCCACTGCTCCATCCCTGAAGAATATTCTTAAAAGTTGAGCGATGACCACAAATTTCCTAAATGCTCTTGAACTTGAAATTGCTAATTTTATAAAACAACAAGTTTGTAACAGTATATTTTTTTAATTTACTTTTTTATTCATTGGACATAGTCTTACACATCAGAGGGAATCGTTGTTACAAATTCATGCATAGAGGGATATTGACAAAGTAAGATAAGGCTGATGCTAGTCCAGGATCTCCTCCCTTCTACCACTCCCTGCTCCCATGTCTCCTCCACTTTACCCCCATGTTATAGATAGAAATAAGCATACACATGTGGATTAATTTTTGAATTTTCTGATCTTCTCTGCCCAACTGTGTATAGTTGGGCTTCTCATGGGATTCAAGGGTTCCCAGATGCACTGATAACTCTCCTAATTCCTCCCTCCCCTCTCAGTCTCCTTCCCTTCTCCCAGCAGCTTCACAGTTACAGTCCCTCCTGCCCCACTAATATGAAAATTCACTTATGTTGAGTTTAGTTTTTGAGTTTAGCCAACTTTCAATCTCTTAGATTTTACTCTAGCTTCCACATATGAGAGAAAACATTCAGCCCTAAGTCTCTGAGTTTGGGATATTTCACTCAGCATAATTTTTTCCATCTCTACCCATTTGGCTGTAAATGCCATGATATCATTCTAATAGCAGAGGTGGAACTCCAAAATACATATATATCACAGTTTTTTAATCCATTCGTCCAGCGAGGGGCATCTGGGTCGGTTCCATAGTTTAGCTATTGTATAGGGAGTGTCGATAAACATTGATGGAGCTGTGTCTCAGTAGCATGTCAATTCTAGCTCTTATGGGACAATACCCAGGAGTGGGAAAACTGGGTAATAAGGTGGTTCCCACCCCAGTTTTTTGAAGATTCTCTATACTGCTTTCCAGAGTGGTTGTAAAATTTTGTATTGGACTAATATCATGAGTTGAAAGTCACTGCCTTATGTGTGAGTTTCCAAAGAGTCCATGCCCGTTTTCTATCCCTGAACCTCATCCACATTTGACTTTGACAAGGCTGAGACTGGATGTGCAAATTATGTTTCAGATGGTCTCTGCTACTGGAGACCTTACATTTGATGTCCAAGTAGGCCTGTCACAAATGGCTTCCTGACAGTCCCACAGAATCACCAAATACAACACAATCCCTCATCTCTTACCAGGACACATGAAAAGACTTTCTATCCTGCCTGTCTTCCTGCACCACTGCCGCCTTCAAACAATGCTCTACACTATTTATTGGGAGCATAGATCTTCTTTACCCAAAATCCAATCATGACCCCCTGTTATTCTAAACGTATTTCAGTGGTTTTCAATACCTAGACCAGAGGTTTCCAAACTCTGAGACAGAAAATGGATCTTCTATCATGACCCAGTGATACTCAGCCACATATTTTAACTGAGAAGTGTCATGAAATAGGAAGTCTTACAGCATGCAATGCATTATATTTTCTATTTTATTTTATATAATTCCATTAAAAATTCTGGTGAGTACCCTTTAACTGATGGAAGCAAAATAGTTGGGAAACCATTGTCACAACAGATGAAGTCTGGTCTCCTCTGCACCCTGCAGGAGGCTGTTTCACGGCCCATGCTTAATTCTCCATTCTCAAGACCTGTTCTTCTGCCTCCCCAGCTCAACATGCACCCTATGCTATGGACACACCGAGCTTCTTGTAGCTCCCAGAACATCCCATTGAACTGAATTCTGCACACAAGGTTTCCTCCATCAGGTACACAAGGTTTCTGCACACAAGGTTTCCTCCTTTATCACCCCCAAGACTGACAAAGGTGTCACACTCCCGTCCTCTTCCCTCCTTTCCCAGTCCCACCCATGCATTTCCTCCTCTCTGCAGCCCTTCTGGACAAGTCTAGACAACATGAATCACTTACTCCTCACTGCTACCTTGACAGTGGGAACTTTCCTCAGGCATTTCATTTATCACCATGAGCAGTAATGATCTGACCTCTTCTGGGATTTAAAAATATATATATCTTTTATGTTTTGAAAAATGAGATGTTTCTTGATACAACTGTGGTCCCCTTTACCTCCAAGCTATTTGGGATAGATTTTCTATCACTTGCAAGTAAAACTGTAATTAAATCAATGATATACCAAGATTTATGGAAACACCATAAATTTACATCTTATGGCTCCTAATTAG
Organism: Aplodontia rufa; assembly: GCA_004027875.1. Classification (NCBI taxonomy): domain Eukaryota; kingdom Metazoa; phylum Chordata; class Mammalia; order Rodentia; family Aplodontiidae; genus Aplodontia; species Aplodontia rufa. The sequence continues at coordinate 64,978 of PVKS010001857.1, read as the reverse complement.
GTCATGAATTTTTTGTATACGGAAACTGTGTCTTATTCATATTTATGGCCCCAGGGCCTAAAATAGTGCCCAGTAAGGAGTTGATGTCATGAAAGTTTATTGAACAAGTCAAAGTGAAAGATTTATATTTATAAATGCCAAGAAATTTTACACTTATAATATGGTTTGGTGTATAAATGTCCTATGAATTATTCTAGGTTCCTACAACAGAAATATTCAAATGAATGAATTTGTGCAATACATACATAAAACCAAAGTAGTCAAAGCATGTACTTTTGTCCAGTTATACCCATGTCTATATTTACCATACTAATGTCCAGATCAAATGAAAGGCCATGACAGGACAATATTTCAGCATGCATACTTAGTAAGAATTAGATAGGGAGCCACTTCTGAAATCAATAACCATCCTAGCTCCCCCATACAATGTAAATATGCCTCAACAGCTGATTAATGAGTGCACTAAGCTACAGGGACACATCTCATACCAGAGAAATGAAGTTCTGTGTTCCGGAATTATAAATGCCTCACGTAACAGTAGGTTGAACAGAAACTGAAACAGGAATTTTGACTCCACTCGTGTATATATGAAGTTCTAGTGCCTTCTATGATAAAGAGACTCGGTGCAGTTTGAATTGTCTTCTAGTTGAAACTTCAAAAAAGTTCTTCACAGTGTCCAGAAGAAGCTGCAAGGCTAAAGTCTCTGAGGCCACAGCTTCCCTTCACAGCACCAGCAGAGGAGAATCCCTCTCACCCCAGTCTACACAAGATGCTCAGCAACATCCTTGCTTGATACTGAAAAACAACTTGACTTCCCAAATATACTTCCAATAGTAATGTTTTTAATTCAGTTTTCCACTTTACATTCCCCTGCTCAATCACAGGCTTACATGATAAAATATGGTGCAAAAAAAAAAAAAATCTTGCTCTATAGCCATTCCACAACAATTTAACCACTATGAATTACCAACTCTGACTGTCACAGTCTGTTAAACAGAAAGTTCCAAATGCCAGTCACACACTAGTCCACAACATATTCTGACTGCACAGTATTTGGAAGTGTCCTCTCAAATCATGGCAACTTACCCTTCATATTGACTGCAAATATGTCTGACCCTTCACAGTTTCTTAAGATACTGGAGCTCAAACACTTCATTCCCCTTCCCCCAGAATGGCTATTAGTGGGCGGTCAAGGACAAATATTCACACAGTAAATAAACATCTGTGTCAGCCAACAGGTTTAACCCATTGCAGCAGGGAAACTGTCAGAGCTTTTAATTTAAATACAGAACACAGAGTTTCAACTACTCTTATGTAACTTTGGTTGGTGCCATCGGCTTGGAAAGTTTTCAAACAAATACTTCTATTGAACTTCAAAGAACATAAAAGAAAAACTGAATAGAGGCAAGTAATTTTTAATGGTTGGCAAGAGATGCTTACAGTTTTACTCACAAGCAAGGAAATATGAAATCTTAATCATTGTAATTGCTTATTACATCATATGACTTTAAAAATGTAAGCTTTGTTTAGTGTGTTAAAATCATATGTATATAAGAGGTTTTATTATACTTGTGAGGGTTACACAATAAAAATAGCCAAAATTGATAGCATTTCCTTATTACCAAAGCCTTTTTTCTCAAAGTAATACTCTCAGATATTGTCCTTCTTCAACTACCTCTTGATGGATGCATGGCCATCTTATCTGTTTATTGGTTATAACCATCTCGGTTAGGGTTGCTTGGGAGAGTGTGATCCTAACTTATGTCCGCATATGTTTTTGATATTTCTCTCTTAATCCACATCCCTTTGAGTATGGGCTAGACCCTGAGCCCATGGGGGTGAGGGGTGGTGGAAGGAATAGTACGTGATTTCGTGATTTCTGAGAACAGCAAGTCATAAAGGCACTGTGAGTTCCATGCTGACCTCTCCTGTATCATTTACTCTGCGAATCAACTTCCGAGTTCTGGACACTCAAGCCCTACAGGAGGGGTTCCATGGAGGAGGCCTACATCCAACCACACGTGAAGAACTGAAGCCTACAGGCAGCGGCCACAAGAGCAAGCCACCGTGGGAACTGATCCTTTAGGTGGCACAGCCCTGGCTGATACTGAGATAGAAAAAGTTAGGCAGTCAGAGCAGATAGAATGTTTGAGTCGGTCTGGAGCAGACTGGTTTCTCTTTTGACATTCCCTTTGATATGTCAATGACGCCAAAAGGCAAACACTCCCTGCCGCTAGAGGAGGAACCACTTCCTTCCCTGGCCCCTAAGTGCAAAAACAAAGACATAACCCCTAAGTGCAAAGGCAGGGAGTTAAGGACCAAATGAAGAAAGATAGCATATACAAGAGACAAACTCAACCCCAGGATGAGCCCTTTGCTCCCTTCCCCACCTGAGGGAAGTCTGCCCTGTTCTCTCTCTTCTTAAATAAACTCTGTTTACTCTGCTTGCCTCGGTGTCCCTCGGTTTCATTCTTCGACTCCGAGAGGACACGAACCCGACATCCACATCACCGGTGTCAATACCTTGATTGAAAAACAGTAAGGAACACCGACTTAAGCTCCTGAATTCCTGACTCATGGACAGTAGGAGATAAATATTGGTTTGTTCAGGTGCTAAGTCCTAGTGCAATATGTTTTGTGGTAAGACATACAGGCCACAAAGGGAAACGTGTTCATGTTCTTTTAGGGTTAATTCCATAATACTGTCATTACAATAATTTCATGATGGTCTTTTAGACAGAGCCAAATGGAATGGAACACAATTAAGCTACACCAGAAACTCTTCTCCCATTCCCAAGATGTATTCTACACGATCCCTCAACATTTATGATTTATCACAAACTTCTGGTTGCCGATAGGCAACCAACTCCAAAGAAAATTCAATGCTCATAAGAAATCAGGGAGTGTAATGAGGAATTCACAATACATTTCAAACTTGCCTGTTTAAATATTTTTTTTTTAAGAGAGAGGGAGAGTGAGAGAGACAGAGAAAGAGAGAAACAACTTTATTTAGTTTTTCACATGGCCTTAGTTGCTCCAACACTCAGTTGTGTACATGGTGCTGGGGTTTGAACCCGGGTCCTCGTGCTTGCCAGGCAAGCGCCGAAACCGCTGAGCCACCGCTCCAGCCCCCCTGTTTAAATATTTTTAAGAATATTTCAAGATTTTACTGAGTTGTGCACACAGACATTTAAAACGTAAGCATTTAATGTTTTTGTGAAGTTCATGCTGCTATTTTTGGATATCTTGTAGAGTTGATGAATTTTGTCAATAGCTTTCATAAAATATGCAGAAAACAATAGCCCCTTTTATGTGAATGGTGATGAGGACAAATTGTTTTAATATCATAAGATGATCTTATCTTATTCATACGCTGCACCTCATTTAAAGAATAGATCCTGCACATTCAGGTTTCAACTGTTCTCCTTAATGAATGCCCATAATAATCCTCAATTATCTACCGAGGACTGGTGCTCAGGTTCCGATGATTCATCTTCTGGCAGTACTTTCATTTCTTGTTATGGATTCACATTCAAACCACGCGACTTGGCACGTGAGTTTCTTCCCATTCTTCCCCTAGTCCCCTTCTGGTCTCAGGATGAACTAACAACAGCATTCTTCCCCAACCCAAGGTGGGATGAGTTAGTTCTATCTTAGTAAATTCATGTTGCTCCCTACTTTCCTTCTTTATTTCTTTTTTATCTAGGAATACATGTAATTGGAATCAGCCTTGCTATTATGACTTGCTTTGGTCCAGTACAAGCATGTGAAAGTCAGTTTGTGCATCTCCATTTTGAGTTCCCTTGCCTTGAAAAGCTGTGTCCACTGTGCTAGAGTGGCAGAGGCGCAATTAGCTGTGCAGTGGCAACGAAGAAGACAGAGTTTTGTCTGCTTGCGCCACACATGCTGCACGCGTGATGGAATAGTCTTTTCCTGAGTTAAGCCATGCACGGAGATCTTGATAATGTTTGTTACTATGGCATACTCAGCCCACCCTGACTGATACACCATAACAGAGTGAATGATGAGTTTCTCAATAAAAAGCAAAGTATGGGGGCTGGAGCAGTGGCTTAGCAGTTATGGCACTTGCCCGGCATGGGTTCAAACCCCAGCACCCACATATACAACTAAGTGTCAGAGCAATGAGGGTCATGTGAAAAACTTAATAAAATTGATTCTCTCTCTCTGTTCACAATCCTTCGGGGCAGGGATAAGGGTGGGTAATTGTGGGGAGCTCTTGGGGGTAAATCTAATTTTCAGAATTTATATATATTATTTCATTAGAAGCTTGTTTGATTGTTCATAAATATATTTCTGAATAAAAAACACAATGTTAAAAAAGTAAAAATAAATAAAAATTAAAAATGATAAAAATAAAACAAAGTAATATGAATTTCACTTGGAAAACAGAATTTCTTCTGTGCCACTTGTTTTCTTTTGTTCTGAGGCATCAGGAATCTGTGGCAGCAATGTATGATGACCTAAGAGTTAAAGTGTTCAAGCTTAACTATTGGACCACTGAGAAAACACTTTTGTGGATCTCAGCTTTCTCATTGGCTTAGGGAACACTCTCTGTTCAAAGTTGTGTCAGACTCAAAAACGTTAACTTTTATTATTATGCTTTGAAAATGAAAAACCTCTTAAGAAGATTTTGGAAAATTATTACGAAACTGATTTTTATATTGACATGATCTACATCCTTTAAATTATTTTATATTTTAGTATATAATCAATAGTTCCTGAAAATGAAGTATAATCATATACATTTATATTACACTACAAAGAAATTTGGGATGTAACACATTTTTAAAAATCAGAATACATTTCTTAACTTCTTGATATGTTAAAATTCTAATCACACGGTTATTCACCTGTTCAGGGTAAAATTTAAGCAAACTGCCTCATCATACCAGGCAATTAAAGACATACAGTACGTAAATGTAAACCTGAAATCTCTACTTAGGGAAATAATCAAAGGATAATTCAACAGTGATTTACCCATGTTTTTGTTGATGAGCTTACAGTTTAGCTAATACTAATCATCTTCTCCACCACAGATTCTGAACATTTTCAAGGATAAAGAACAGCTTTTGTTATGCATTAACACAGTTATACCTGAATTTTGTCTCACTCACACACACACACACACACACACGCACGCACACTTCCAGAAAGTAAAGCAAACTAATTTAAAGGAATTTATAAAGCCTATACCACTAGCATTAAAAATTATTAACAAGTGGCTTACCCACAGGTACAGAAAAGTTAAAAACAAATAACTTCCACATCCATGTGATCTGACTAAAAAAACATAAGAGCACACAAAACCTGAAAATTGGATAACACATTTACATTGTTTCTGCCTGTTATATAAAAATACACTAACTCTAAATATTTTAAGAATATATTAAACTAAGTTAAAGAAAATATAATTTCACTAGTAGTAAATTGATACAATAATACCATTTTAAAAATTCACTAACATATTTAAAATTACCCAACACTGATTACCCAAAACTAAAAAAAAAAAAAAAATAGGGACTGGAGTGATGGCTCAGCAGTTGGAGCACTTGCCTGGCATGTGTGAGGACCCAGGTTTGAACCCCAGCACCACACAGAAAACTAAATGTTGGAGAAACAAAGTCCAGAAAAAAATAAAGTTGATTTTCTGATTTCTACCCCCACTTTAAAAAATACAAAACAACAAGAATGATACATTGACACACAGACACACTTATCAGCAGTCACAGTATCATGGTTATGTGTGAAGGTCTAGGTACGAGGTAGCCCCCAAAAGCTCCTGTGTTAAGGCAGGAATATTCAGAGATCAATGAATAGATTGAGAACACTGTAACTGAATCGGTCTAGCCTAGTTTGAACAGACTGAGTGGGGGTAACTGTGGGTAGGTAGGATGTGCATGGGGCAGGTGGTCCACGGGGAGCGTGCCTGGGAGGGAGTGTATTCCCTGCAACTCCTCCCCCTGCTTCCTGGCTACCATGGATGGCCTAGCAGTCCCTTCCCATGTCTTTCCACCATGATGTCCTGCCTCACCTTGGCCCAGAGCAATGGGGTCAGCCCACCAAGAGGTAAACCTCTGAAACTGTGAGCCTAAATAAACTTTTCTTCCTCTCAGTTGTTCTTAATGGTCATTCTGGACACAGTGACAAAGAGCTATCAACAGTATGTGAACAATTTTCTCATACATATAAATAATTATGTATATTTGTACATAGTCACATATACACATGCATACATACAGACCCAATCTACATATATCTACGTATATATAACAAAAATAGGATTATGCTATACATATTCCATCATTTTTTTTCCCGTTATTGTGTCTTGGAGATCATTTCAGGTCAGACATGTGGATGTATCCTGGTTTTTGATTTGCATGCAAGTATTCCTTTGAACTAATCATCATATTTTTAAGTTATTCCTCTATAAAACCTAAGTTTATATATATTTTCCTTTTTCCTCATCTTTTTCTATTTCACTCACAAATGCTGAAATCAGGACCACTCTTTGACTCTATGTGCACATCTGTAAGAATTGTTTTGAAATAGATTGCCAAAAATGAATTTTCAGTGTCTTAAGAATATGAATCTTTTGGGCAGTGACAGACATAAGCCATCTTGTCCTAAAATCTTTCTAGGGAAGACTACTCCAACAACAGAAAAGAATGGCAATTTGCACACCCTTGGGAAAACAGATATGAGGGATCAATTAATTTTTTGATAATATGGCAGGTAAAATGTAATCTATAATTTACTTTTGCATAAAATGACATTTAAACCAAAGAATACATCGGACAGAGAGCTGACTCCAACTAGAGAGATCTTTCTCTCTAGGCTTGACACAGAAGTACTGTGCCCCATACAACACTTGGGCCGAATGGTTTCTCTCATCTGTTGATGCTAGCATATATGGGGAAGCAGTATGGCAGACGGCTAACCTAACAAAACTTCAAATTGAATGACTCTCAGAGTAATAGGGGGATGGCTCTCTAGGATACTTGGAGTTGTAGGGATGGGGATGGGGAGGGGGGTGGGTATATGAAGAACTCATAGGAGTCTGGAGATTGGGAAGATGGGGGAACCATCCCAGAAGCTGATGTCATTCCTCCATGAGCTACCCATTTAACACATGAGTTCTTCTGGGGGAAACTGCAACAGGTAAAACCCAAGGTGGTCATCCATGTTTTGGCTTTTCCCCTGGATAACAAAGTTTATATATGTTGATTGCTACTGTTTTGATATTGTTTCCCCCTCAACTGTATCTATATACTTCTAATTAAAAAAAACACTTTATCCATTGTTCTGCAATTATGGAAAACATTCTTCTCCCCCTCACATCAAATGTATAAAGTAACTACTAATAACTTCAGTTTATAAATGTAGAAAAAATAGAACTCAGAAAAAATAAATAGCACATCTCTCCTCAGAAAAGGTACTCAAGGATTTTAAACTAAATTTCCAACATCATGTCATTTTGATTAGCCCCAAAGATTATCACTGTGTGAATGCAATGACTCTTTTGCTTTACAAATCCTATTATAAAACAATACTCATTAGTTTCAAGGGTGTTCACTTTTTAAATTTTATTTAAATCTTTAGACTTTGTTATGAAGATACTAATTACTTTTGGGAACTTGAGATAGGATATAATATTTTCAAGTCATAATATCAATGTTATTTGAATAATTTAATTGACAAAAGTTGTAGATATTATGGGCGATCCTATGACCTTTTAATGTATAATTGTATTATAGAATGATATATCACACTACTTAGCAAATTCATCACCTCACATTCTCATTTTTCTTGTGGCTAAAATACTGAAAATAAACAATGCCTCACTATTTATTATAATCACAATTGCTTGCAATAGATCATTAATGTGTATTCCTTGTCTAACTTAATTTTTGTATCCTTTGATCAATATCTCCCCTTCCCCCATTCATCCACTTCCTTCAGCCTCTGGGACCCACCATATAATATCTTTTTAATATGTTGTGAAGCATACCATCTCCTAAGAGACTACGATTGTTTGAAACTCCAAAGGCAAATTTCACCAAAGTTATTGAAAAAGCAATTTCTGTGTTTACACTTATTTGTACAATTATATCATATTTTCAATCTTAGCTACAAATCAATAGGTTTGTTTAAGGGATAAATTCCCAGTTTAAAATGATAACATTTCCCAGAAGCCAATGTCATTCCTCCACGAGATACCCATTTAACGCATGAGTTCTTCTGGGGGAAACTGCAACAGGTGAAACCCAAGGTGGTCATCCATGTTTTGGCTTTTCCCCTGGATAACAAAGTATATATACATTGTTTACTGTTGGTTTGATAATGTTTTCCCCTCAGTTGTATAATAAATAATAAATAAATAAATACTCTTGGCAAAAATTTTTAAAAAATGATAACATTTAACAACTTCAAATCCGTTTTTACAACTTTTTTAATAGTGCATTTTAAGGCACCATTAAGCCATTCTACATTTGGAAAAATTCTCCTTCCACCACCTGGGTTTCTATTTTCTATGTTTTATTTTTTTCAGGGTATTTACAATGCTTTACATCATCAGCAATTACAATTCCTTAATACAGAAATTACTGTTAAATAAAATTTCAAATATTGTAATATTTACTTGTAAAATTAGTCAATTATATGTTCAAAAACATTAAACTAAAAATAAGCATAACCCTTAGAAAAGGAAACTGTGGCTTTATTATTTAGCCAAAAGCAGCAAAACTACCCCCTTGCCTGGAAATATCTGAGTGTTATGTTAGTCTTTCTGGAGGGTGAGTTTCAAGAGCTGCCTTAATTATTAGCCAGTGTCCCTTATCTGTTGTTTTCCGTATCTCTAAAACATGATTGGTGGATAAAATTTCTATCAATGTAGGATGATACTATATTTTAAAAAGTATAAGAAAAAGAAAACATTACACATTCTTTCCTATATGAAAACCTTCTTAACCTGCAGGGGTCATTAAAAGCATGCAAAGTGAACAACTGAGATTGAAATTTGTTTTCTTCTACAAACGTCCAAGGTCTCAAGAAAATAAAACCACAAAATAAACCATGTTTCTTTATAATCAGTACAGATTTCAGTTAGACAAAACATAAATATTCAACTACAGAAATTTTCACGGATTTACTTTTTCTCCAATTATATTTCCTGTCAATTAATTTCTGTATCTTAGATAAAAACCAATTAAAACTGAATTTCAAAGTCACCAGTTGTAGCAAGTATACTAAAGAACATTATATATACATGGATGTTAGAAATGAAGCAAAAGGTCTGAAAGGGATATTTCAAGTTTTAAGCTACAACTGAATAAATATTTTTCAAGACAATATAGTAATACCATTAAGCATGCTTTCTATGCACCAGGAACCATTCTAAGCTACTCCCCAATACTGGCTCAATTAATACACAGCATGGATCATACTTCTATCACTGTCCCTTTTCCAGATGGTGAAACTAAGACCTAGAAAGGTGACCTATCCAAGGTTGCTAAAGGAAGAGCCACTCTTTAAACCCACATGGCCTATTCTCATTTTTTTGTGGTGCAATTCTGTAGGATGCCTCTTAATACAGCTACCAACATAGAAAACAATTCATTAATTAAAAAAACAATCGGCTGGGCACAAACTACACCAGGTCCAGAAGTATGTAATGACTACAGGATGCAAAAGGAAAATAGGAAATGGTTTCTTTCCAGTTAGGAGAAGTCCCAGGAAAAATAATACACATAGTATTCACATCTCAAGTACGAATTTTTTGTTATGAAGAGGGAAAGTCTAGACATATGAATGGCTTCAGAGGGCTTATTATTTTGGTGCTCCAGTGCCTACCATAATGACCAGCCAGGATTCTGGCAGCTCTCCTAACTGCTCCATCCTGTGAACCTTGTTGACTGTCCACCCTGTACCTGTGGTCAGCTGTCCACTTCATGGCAACTTGCAGGCCCTTGTGACCTCACTGATTAAGAGGTACCCCTACACTAGCCATCAGTGTTGCTTCCAAATCCCTTCATTCCAATTTAAGTAGCAGTCATACTATTTAATTAAATATATGCAAACCAACGAGTTTTAACTTCATAAACAATAATAAGAGGGTTATTTGATTTGTTTTATTTTAAATGACTTCTTTGCTGAAGTTCCTTTAAGATGTCATTAAAAATGCTGTGGGATTAATTATAGATGAGATGACCGTAAAGGGCAATAAATATTATTAACATCTAGCAGGATTCTTCCTTCAGAATGCTTTACCAGTGTCAGATTCCTTACTGACTTCAAAGAAAAGAAATTGGAAGTCATAGAGGAGGCAGGGAGGGGGAACAGTCTGGGAAAGGAGGCAGCAAGAAGTTTCATTTGGCTCTTATGAGCAGACTTTCATTTCAAAGAATGGCCAGGTCCTGTATGATTAGTGAACACAGGAAAAATTAAGTTGAAATAAAACCAATAGAGCCTTCCATGTCTCTGATTCCCCATTTTAAATGACTCTTCTTCACCAAATGGCCTCAATCTCTTGGTTAAAAGAGTTTTATCAACCATCATTTCAACAATTATCTGTTCAGAAAATAAACTGAATGAATGAAGGGATGAGGAAGAAGTAAGCTGATCATGTTTGAGCCCACTTTGTAAGTTACAGGCTTCTTAGGTCTCTTCAAGGTAGGAGCAGTTGTTTTGTCTGGAATCATTGACTTGCTGGATCAATTAGTCATTTATTAACTTCATTAGCAAACAAGTGGCTACTGGTTCTTGATGATGTCAATAATTCCGCCAGAGAACATGATGCTAGGTTTTGAAGGGCCTTTTGTTTTGCATGAATTCTGCCTCTGCTCCCTGGTGACTGTGCCTATGTGTGGCATCAGCAGAGACAACACAGGAGGAGAGACTGAGTTTATAGAACAGCAATTACTCTGCAATGGTGCTAAATTTAAATTGTACAAGTGACTGAATTTCAATTTAGAATAACCAATCTACCCATCATCTTATTGGAAAATCATTACCTAATTTCTGTGTACTGCACATATAATTTGCACAATTGAGGAAAAATGTCTCTCAATTAGCTATTTTTAAAAGTGGAGCAGCTCTCTCAACTTTGAACACAGAATTAAAGTTCTGTTGATATACTAAGAAATTGGACAAAAATAGAAAGATGAACATCAATCAGAAATTAATTTGTATATTTTACTTGCAAGATGATATAATTAAAATCACGATTAAATCATGGTTTAATCATTGTACAGGTACCTGGAAAAAAAGTAAATAATGAAGCACTGAATTGCATATATTTAAATTTGTAGCGAACTGCACAAACACATTGCTAAATTCAAGTTGCCAGAGCTCCTACATGATGACTTAGTGTGGTGTGTAATGCAATCGGATGGTAGACCAGGTCCAAACACAGCAAGCTTTGAATGAGTTTTCATCAGGCTGCCTAGTAACATCCATTAGACCTAAAATCAATGATCTCTGACATACACTAGTTCACTCACACAAAAGCAGATGTGTACCTTATATTAGTCACCAGGAAAATTTCTGATTTAAAATTTAAATGTACTGTAGTAGTCAAGGTGATGGGTAAATTTAGAATACTGGACTTTATCATGATTACAAAACTATGGGAATTGAAAATTGAAAGGACTAACTCATATATAAATTGTCAGGTACTGGTAGACTCTATAAGTAGAAAAGAGATTATCGCATGTATATGTGACTTCTAATACATTTAATTTCTAACACATGCAAGGTGAAATGCACCTTTAAGAAAGAAAAATATATTTATTGCTATAACTAGGTGAAAGTCCAATTTTCTTTTGTCAAATCCACAGTCCCCTAAAATGATGATAGCCATTTTGTTCATTTCTTGGCACAGACCAAAAAATACAGAAGCACATGAGTAGCCCTTGAGCAGCCCAAGGGAAAGCAAGGACTCTTTGCTGAGACATTTTATAAATGGGAGGGTAATGAGGCAGAAAGGAATTAAGTAACACTTTCAAGGTCATACCCTGAGTCTTTAATAGAGCAGAGAATAAGACCATAAGTTTTGGCTATTAGAGACATACTGTAATGTCTAGAACATGCTTCCAATCTTCCACTCTTGCACAGTGAAACCAAATGAAGCACTTGGCACTGGACAAGCCTCATATGTGTAATATGAAACACGTGCTTATCTAAGATGCTAAATGGTCCAAAAAGGGATTATTTCAAAAAGAAAATGAAAGACGAAATAAAGGTGCACTGCATTCTCCAAAAGAAAGCTTAAGACAGATGACAGCCTTCAAGCATATTCCTCTTTTGCTTGCTTTTATTCGTGTACTTTGCAATGACCTTGTGAATTCAATAAAGGCCACCTTATTACAAATTTAGCAGTCTTGGAGTTGCCAGAAGCAATTCCATATAGCACGTACATCTTCCACGCAGGCCAGTCAAAGCCAAGTACATCCTTCTGTCTTTTTTTCTCCTACTCATGAGTGGGTTTGAATTTGAAATCACAAGGTTTGCACACACACACAAAAAAAAACTCATCAATTGAATCTTGCCTTCAGTGATATTCTCAATCTAGCCCACAGAGCCCCTGCGCATTTCTGTTAGTGAAGACTTAGAGAAAGCACTGGACATAGGAGAAGCACTTACTTACTCAGGGCTCTGCCCAGTTACCCAAGTCAACCTAATCCTATGAAAAGAAGGACCTGCCTGTTTTAGTCAACTTCTTCACTGCTGTGACTAAAAGACCTGACAGGAACAATTTTAAAACAAAAAGTTTATTTGGGGATCGGTGGCTGGCTCCTTCCTCCAGGCTGCAGGAGAGGTTGAACACCATGGTGAAAGAATGTGGCAGAAAGAAGAGGCTCAGGGTATTGCCAGGAAGCAGACACTCCCGGCCAGATACAGAATATATACCCCAAGGCACATCCCCAGTGACCACCCCCTCCAGCCACACCCTACCTGCCTAATGTCACCAGCCAATCCCTATCAGGGGACTGAGTTAAGGCTCCAATAGCCCAATCATTTCACCCCAGCCTTCCTAGATGGTCTCACAGGAGCTTTTGGGGGGCCGCTGTTTATCCAAACCACAATACTGGCTGAAAGTCCTTCAGGCCATTTTATCATAGTATAGAATCCTGTTCCACATTGGTGATTTGGCTTATTACTGTCCAACCTGCCTGTGGTTCCACTGACTGCAGACTCCAGTACAAAACATGCTGGTTAGCCTAAGCTGTCTGCAAAATTTAGCCAGTGCGCATTCCAAGAGCCTCCAAAGGGAATAATGAAGAATTAGGGAAATGTTTACTCAAAGGCTATTTTAAGCATCTCCCCTGTATCCTTTCTATAGTGCCCAAAACTGACGATCTAAACCTCAATTGGGCAGTGTGCTTTTTATTATCTAAGCAGCACTGTCTTCGTTTTGTTAAATGAACCTTATTTTTCCTTGAGGGACTTGTCCATCTTATATTATAAATTTGGGGGTAGCTCTAATGAAGGATCTTTATCTATAGGAGGCAGACCAATGTCCCCCAAAATATCCAACCTGTGAAGCCAATGAATGTGCTATGTCAAGTGCAAGGGGAGGTAGCAGAGAGGGAAGCAAGGCTGCTAGTGGGCCAACTGTGTTCACGCTGGATTTCCTGGGTGCGTCGCATGTGAGCAACCACAAGGTCCATAAGAAGAGAGGCAGGAGAGCCAGGGTCCCAGAAGAAAATGTGACAACAGAAGGACTGGGAAGTTATGACCGCTGGCTTTAAAGATGGAAGGGAGCCATAGGCCAAGGAACGGGGACAGCCTCTAAAGCTACAGAAGGCAAGGAAACAGATTCTCCCCTGGAGTACTAGGAAACAAGGCCAGCACCTTGAGCTTCGCCTAGCCAGACCCACTGTGAACTCCTGATCCTCAAGAGTACAAAATCACACACGGTGTTGTTTGAAGGCAGCACAGTTGTGACAGTTTGTTACTGCAGGCATGGGAAGATAAAATACCGTCCTTTTCTGGACAATTATGCATGTGGCTCTAATCCAGTGGGGTCTTCTTGAGATGTGAACCCTGGAGAAGTAATCTAAGATAGAAAACTGTTTAGGGGTTGGAGCTGTGGCTCTGCGGTTGCTGCGCCTGCCTGGCATGTGCAGGTACACGGGTTCAGACCCCAGCACCCACGTACAGAACTAGGTGTCAGAACAACAAAAGCCATATGAAAAACTAAATAAAAATTGATTCTCTCTCTCTCCCTCTCTCTCTCACTGTCCTTCTCTCTTGAAAAAAATAAATGAATGAATGAATGAATAAGAAAACTGTTTAATTTTATTCTACCACCCAAGATGCACCAGTCGCTGTGCAGTGGTCCCCTCTGCTTATGTCCCTAGAGTCTCCTGCATTCTGCCCTTCCTAAACCCTGGCTTCAGGACCTGTCTTTCTCGTGTGAGCATTTCATATGGCCAAGGACTTTTCTTCTCCCTCTTACATGAATCTGTAGTTTCCTTCACTTGTGTCCAAAGATATCATCTAATGTAGTTAATTCAGTCAGGTATTTAACCTGACTGTAGCAACACCATTGGTTGAGACAAGAGTCATCTCTATTGGAATTTGCATTCCAATAAATGTTTGTTGAGTATGAAAATTCAAAAAAAATGCATTTTCTGAGCACCAGACACTGTGCTCAGCAGTGAGATCAGTCAACAATAAAAGCAATTACTACTATTGAGTATTTATAATCTAGTAGCCAATACTGTAGACTCAACCCACATCAATAAGCTAAACTCATACCCAAAAAAATGTCCAGATAAAAAGCAAGGAACATTATCTAAGTGGCACCAACTCAGACTGAAATTTTACCAAGATGCCATCTGCCATATGACACTGAGTGCTGTTAAGATTGTCCTCGAGAAGTGAGTTGCTAGACTCTCATTAGGAAGAGCCCTCCTTCCTGCTTCCTCCTTTCAACTTAGACTGTGAGTGCTCCTTAGGGCTCTGCTTGAGTACTGAGCATGAGTAGGACCAGGATAACTAAGGCAGGGAAGCAAAGGCAGAGGCATTTGCAGAACTGTGGTCCTGGGCGGGGCAGGATGGGTAAAGACAGTCACTGCAGTGAGACAAATACTCAGGTGGCTGCACAAGGATGGCAAGTCAGGGGCCAGCCTGAGGACATGCAGTGCTGAGCCCAGTGCTGTGACGTGGGCAGAAGTTAGTGAACTGGAAGGTAGAGGGGAGAGAGTCCCAGTAATGGTGATGTGGGGTTTTGAGATGAGGCCGGATTCTCTGCTCCCACTGGCAAACAGCGTCTGGGCAGACTGCAGATTCTGCGGCCTAAGTAGCCCATTTTCAGTGTTTGCAGCTATTCCCAGTTAAAACTGGAAATTTGGGCTGGCTGTAGGTTGCTGCAGCCAAAATAGTGTTAGCAGCTCCCCAGCTAAGAGCTGGGTTTCTCCACTACTGTTGAGCTGTGCGTTCCAGCTCTCTGTGTGGAAGCTCACCCTGGGAATCCGGTATCTTCTTCTTGGTTCCTATCTCATGAATTTGAAGAATAAAATCCACAGGCAACCACAGAAAGAGGGAGTAAAAGCAGTAGGATTTATTTAAGGAAGGAGAGTAGAGTCTCTGCAAAGCAGAGAGGTACCTGGAAACAGGTCACCATCTAATGCACGTTAGGTGTGTTAGGCCAGGGATTATAATGGTTTGGGTAGGAGCCTTGATTAAGATGCATGCAAAGCGGGCACTGAGAAAAGCACCAACATCATTGGTTAAACCATACGTAAAACAGGCACTGAAACTAAGCTCCAAAGCCATTGGTTAAAACCTATGCAAATCGGGTAGCAACTCTTTCCTAGCTCCCATCTGTGTCCACCCCCACTTCTTAGTTTTCCTGCCTCTGGGACCAAGGACTTGCTCCCATGGGTGAGCCTCAGGGTCTTTTGAAGGCCCTGAGCATGCCTGTTAACTGCTCTCTACTGGCCAGCATCTAGGTGTGGTTGAATGGGGCCGACAGTCCTGACTACCTAGCCATTTTACTATCTCCCAAATGGGTCTCAATGGGGACTGAGAGCCAGGCTCAGGTACTAACAAGTGCAGCAAGTTTCCGGGTGGCCATGTGGACAAGAAAGGTGGAGCGAAGACTTGTAGAAAGGAATCTTAGAAGATGTGACTGGAAACAAAGGCAAGCCCAGACCACACAGGGCCTGTGTCCACAGCACTGCATGCTCACTCCTTAGATATCACCAAGAAGCCGGAGACTAAGTGCAGGATTTTACACCGGGGTAATGACTTTCAAGATCAGATTTTAACATTTTTGAAAATATTATTCTAAATGCAGCCTGAAAATGAGTTTAAACCCATGGCAGAGGCACATTATGAAGGTTTTGCTCACCTGGGCATGTAACAGGTTTAAATTAGGGGAGGGAAGGGAGGGAAACTGGAGATGCCAAGAGGCAGCAAGCAGAGGCTTTTGAAGGCTGGGGATGCAGCTCAGTGCAGAGCACTGTGAGGTTCTGGGTTCAATCTCCAGCACTGAAAAAAAGCCCACTTTATTTACATGTGCTTCTCAAATGACTCAAAATTGCTTTGGGTCAAATAATTCAAATCATTTCTTAATAATATCTTATTACACTATGTATTAATATATCTCAGTTAAGAATAATTATAAAATAGTAAAATTATCTTTTCATTAAATCAGAATGGATCTGTTAAACATTGTGGATTCTGAATTATTCCTTAATAATTATAGCTGGCATAAAGACAGAAACAAAGACTTGGGTTTTCTAAAAGACATGCCAGGAACCCAGCACTTACTATTCAATTTGCAGAAATCCCATGCCCTGGCAAATATACCAGGCATTTTAACTATTTCACTCCAATAATGAGGATTAAAAGTATATATTAACTTATTTTTTCAATTAATTTTCACTGAATAGAAGATGTCCACCCCCATTTGTGTATCCAACCTCTCCCTGGCAGACAATGAATGCAGATCCCCTGAGACGTAGAACTTTCTATAGGGATAATAAGGAGGGATCCAATGGGATTAGTGCTAGAGGCTCAGAGTCCTTTGATGCTCAGAATGGGTGGCCTGGGCAGCACTTAACTGGCTCTCAGTTCAGACCCTGGTATTGTTGGGATCCCCACGTGAGCCATGAAGGGAAGCCTTTGGTCCTGTTACTCTGCTATGGCTTGGATATGGTTTGAGTGTGGCCCCCAAGGTTCCATGCACTGAAATTTAATCCATGTTGTGAGTTCTTAACTGGGTGGAAATCGTCTGCCTCTGGTGCACAGGTGGAACCTTGGGGAGGTGATTAGGTAAGGTCATCAGAGTGAAGAAGCCCCATAATTGAGTCCTGGTGGCTGTATAAGAAGAAGGGACCAGTGGAGACACATCAGCATACTCCCTATCTCTTGTCACATGATGCCCTGAACTGCATTGGGGGTCTGTCATCAAGAGGGTCAGTACCAGATGCAGTCTCTTTACCTGGGACCTCCAGAATGAGCCAAATGAAAGTTACCCCATCTGTGGTATTCAGTCATTAACAGAACAAGGACAAATCTCATGAATCTGATTGCTCTGAATTCTTTTTCTCTTCTCCTCTCCTCAAGTTTAAGTATAGTAACATAAAATCTCAAAGTTATCCTGCATTTTAAGGCAAACATTTGTGAGTCCAGAGTCTTCACAGCAATACACACCATAGGTAGGGGGAACAGGAGACTGGCCTCTCTCTATAGCTGGCAGCTGTGGACAAGAGTCTGCATGTCTGACCACACTGTCATCTGGTGCTCACTCCTCAGTGTGGTCAGTTCCTGGAAGGCCACTGAAAATGACAAAATGTACCTCTCTCCAGACCACTAGATGCCATCAGCATTGCAATGAGATCATAAACAATTCTTAGGAGTGCACCATAGATGAACAGTTAGAGTTTGCAGTGCCCAAATGACAGGGCTCTATACGGTGGCCTCACTATGATGACAGTTTCCACACTGCTTTGATACAGGAGAACCATTGGCTACACACTGCCCATTAACTGCTGGTGTGCTGTACTCGTGCAGGAGTATACAATGGCAGGCTACTGCCTGCGTCTCCGTCTGTTCACATACACCCACTGAATTTCTCCAACTCCACTTCTGCAAAGGCAGAGCTTGTGCTTGAACACCACTGCCTCTGGGACAAAAAGGCCACCAAGTTTATGTGTTGCACTCCATTTGTGTGTCCAACCTCTCCTTGGAAGACAGTGAATTCAGATCCCCCAAAATGCAGAGCATTCTACAAGCATAAGAAAGAGAGGTCCAATGGAATTGTTTGACCCAAACCAACACTGTACCTGCTCCAAAGAGCAACTCAAAAAATGACCATTTTGTGTCTTACTGCCTCTAAGTAAACCTCCAATACAATGTTTTCAGCCTCTGGCAAGTATGTTGAAGATGGATTCCAGAGGGTATCAAGGCAGACCACAACAAGACACAATTCTCCTTTACTTTGCTGGCTTTCAACTGAGGGCACCAGAGGGTATGGTTCAAGGCAGGCGAGGTAGCTGTTTGGCATCTAATAAACAGCACAGGAGGTCTGCTGACTGAGACTCCATTGCTGTATCTCCTCGCCACTTCCTCCTGCACCCCTTAAATATTTGCCAAGTTCAGTAAAAAAGAAAAATATATGACAGGTACAAATATTATGTGTACCACCCACAGTGTTTGTCAACTAAGAGAATACTCTAATAATGGTTCACCAAGTTTCTAACTACTCCACGCAAATTCCAGGTTGAAATAACAGACTTCTCCACTGGGGGTTGACATGTCTTGCAATACTAATTTTTATTTCTAATTTTAGTATTAAACATGATAAACCTCTTAGATGATGCTTCATAAGTTAAATGAAGCAAGTTTTCTGTGGCCTCTCCATAAACCTGTTGCCTTTCTAACTATCACTGTACAATATGGATGTATTGTGCTATGTCATGGGCAGTGAGGGGCACACAGAACCCACAAGCCTCCCTCCCATCCAGGAAGTTATCAAGGGGACAAAGCATCCAGTACCCTGGAGACAGGACTGAAGTTCAACCAAGGAAGGAGCAGCTCAGCAGGGACCTACAGCCCAGGTAGCCTGGCTCAGAATCATGCTCCTTCAGCACACACCACCCTGAAGCCTTCAAAAGCAAAACAAGCCAGGCTTGCTGAGAAAAAAACACCTGCAGTCACTGTGACAATCAACTTGGGCCAAAGGAATCACTGAGTGTCCCTAAAGGCCCTGATTCCCAGTGTCTTCAGGAGGCTGTTTCTTCTTCCATCCTCTAGGCATCTGGAGAACTCCGAGATGGAAAGCTGAACAGTTTTCTGCTCAGACTCACGTGCTACAGGAAAGAGCCCCTCATTTAGCAAAACACAGTCTGTTTGTCTTAAGAGCAGAGAGGATTGTACTTTGAGGGCTTTCGCACACTGTGTACTAGATGCCTTTCACCTCAGCATCAAATCACCATTCCCAAACTTCAGTGAGCTTTAGAATCTTCTGGGAGCAGTGTTAAAACTGTAGAATGCTAGGTAACATGCTCAAGAAATCCAATTTGTAAGTGCTGAATTCCTTTAGGGATCAGGCCTGAGTCATGCAGGGCCCTAAGCCACTGAAAGCCCAGACAGCAGCCCCTGGGAGGCCAAGACTCAGGGGGCAGTGCTCCAACCTGCACTATCAGGGGCCTCTGACAGCCAAAGCCATCAGGTAGTCCACCACATTAAAAGAAAACCGACCAGGGCTTTGACCCCTTCCCCCACTCTGGGGGAAGTCTGCTCTTTTCCCTATGCTTTACTTTCTATGCTTTCTATAATAAAACTTGTAAAAAAAGAAAAAAAAAAAAGAAAGAAAGAAAATGACCAAGGGTGGAGCGGCTCAGCGGTTACAGCGTTTGCCTGGCATGCACAAGGCTGGGGGTTCAAACCCCAGCACCACGTACCCAACGAGGTGTTGGAGCAACAGAAACCACAGGAAAAATTAAATAAAATTGATTCTCTCTTTCTCTGTCACTCTCTCTTTTAAAAAAAGATAATGGCCTGGAAGACACACCTGTGTTTCTAATTAACTCCAACAGCAATGTATTAACACAAGATAGTCAATTCCCCATGCAGGACTGCAACAACTACATCCTTAAAGGACCTTAGTTTAACAGGGTCTTTGAAGAACTTCCACAACGTACTTAAACTGTACATCACATGTACTTTTTAAAATACTATAAATGTGGCCTTTTTCCAGCATTTCAAAGTGGCAATTTATTTTACTAATCATTTTACATAGGATCCATTTGCCTATAGCACTGAAGCAGACATTTAATTCACTAGAATCTAAATTGTAGGAATGAAGGTTTAAAGATCAAATGAGATGGTAACTAGAGATACTGTACAGTTGGCACTATAAATGTGCAAATTTACACACACAAAAAGCATGCCCCAGGAAAAGGCATTCAATTGAAATCATTACATTATAAATGATTAATAATTATATTTTCAAATCCAAGTAATAAGATGATTTGGACATTCATAAATATGTATAATCTTTCTGTACCAACACAGTCGACACATAATTTGTTTCCAACCCCACTGATTTTCTCTAGGCAGATGTATCATTTTCCAATTATGAAATTAAACATTTGAATTGAAAATATGTTGGCAGTCTAATTCCAGGTTTAATAACTTTCTGTGTATTTTCAGGAATATATATTGCTAAAATTCCAGAGCAAGGGATGAAATTCAAAATGGCTAATGAATTTAAAAGAACATAATCAGCCTCTGGAAACTATTACCACCATGGGTTAAATTATTAAGGAAAGAAAGGCTTTTAGGGTGTGGAAAATCCTTGGGAGAAAGAGAGACTCTGTAGGGCTTAATGAAACTCACCATGCCAACAGATTTTGAGAAAGATAAACAAAACCCTGTTTAAAACATCAAAATAACATTCATGGAATTTGACAGCAATTTGTAATTCCAATCATAATATGAATACTCAGTACTGAACTAATACTATATGGAAAAACATAATTAGAATAATAAGAATCTTGAAATTATACTAAATATTCAATCTTAGTCTATCACATGTTAAGCAAAAAAATAATTGATAGTTTGATATGGTGAATATATTTTTAGTTTGCTTGAATAATTCCCAGTCCTCAGGAACTACTCATGCACGCACTATGATCCCCAGGAATCAAAGGGTGCCCACATGCTCTGATATCACCAAGCACCCTCTCCCAGGGCTACCTGTCTGCTCTTGGGCTTCTGACCCAGGCTGGGACAGGCAGGGCTGACCTGGGCCTCTTGGTTCTGGGCCCAGAGGGGTCACACCATCCTTGTCCTATGAAAACAGCTGTAAAGGGTCAAGTTTGGGAGTTGTGAGCCCTTGAATTTGCCACCTTGTAGACTAGGAAAAAATTCAAAGAGAAAGAGAGAGGGACAGAGGAAAAGAGAGAGAGAACAGAGGCAGGCAGAGATATGAAAAGAAACTGAGAGGGAAAAGAGAGAGGAAGCACTGAGCAGGTCCCCAGGAAGGAGCAGCACCTTCAGCCCCTCCCTAAATTCAGATGTGTCCCCTGCCGGGCTACTGAGAGAACACAGCTACATCCAGATAAAAATAAACAAGAATGATTCCTGACCTAAACACATACTCTGTGGCTTCTGCCAGACCAAACATTCTCCTGGTACACTCTGAAAATTGCCATCCACGCATGGAATGAGAGACTGGCCGTTTTCAAGGCCCAGTAACAGATGATGTAGTCATTCATAGACATGTTTAATCTTTCTGTACCAAGAAGGAGATCCAAATTTCTACCTTTCTGGAAATGTCAACAGTTTTCACAGTACTTTGTATTATAATTTCTTTGCTTTTGATTTGAACTTTAAATTTTTTTAGTTATCTAATTAGTATAGGAATATAGTAAAAACCATTATATCTAACATCAAATATAAAGAACATAATTAAAAAGAATAAAGTTACAATACTTAAAATACCACCTCAAGAAAAATCAACATTAACATGTTGAGACGAACATATACTTTTTTTTTTACAGATACACGTACCAACAAAATCCTGTTATTTCATAACATGCAGACTTCGATCACTATCCTCTCCTAAGCCCATTCTATATCAGTGATCATTTATGCAGTCACTATAACGACTCCACATTCTCTCATCAGCTGACACCTTATGATCCATCAGTCCTCTCCTGTTCCAAACATTTGTCTGCGGTTTCCCATTATGAAGAGACTATGATGGAAACCTTTGCTACTTGTCCATTTCCTTAGGATAAACTCTTTGGGATAGGACTACTGCCTTACAGACCTATACCATTTTAGGGCTTTGGAAATAGAACAAGTTCAATCTGGGCAGGTTATGGAATATATGAGCTCAGCAGGGACATGGGGAGACTCTGCTGGGTACAAGCATTTCCATTTTGCCATCTGAAGGATAGTTAGACCTACTGGTTTTAATTACTAGACAAAATGAACATTCTCATCCCGCTTGGCCATTTTTATTCCTTATTTTAAAATTTGCACATTTACAATCTTTGTCAATTTTTCAAATATGAAAATGGTGATTTTTCTTAGACTTATCAGACAGAGATTAACTAATGCATATTTTTCTAACTAATCTATATTTTTCACATGTACTACATTTTGCATTGATTTTGCTATGTAGAAACTTAACCTTGATTAAACCTTTGTCTCTGGGGGCTGGCGCAGTGGCTCAGAGGGTGGAGCACTTGCCTAGCATGGGCAAGGACCTGGGTTCAAACTCCAGCACCACATATACAACTGTGTTGGAGAAACGAAAGCCAAAAGAAAAACTAAATAAAGTTGATTCTCTCTTAAAAAAAAAAAAAACCTGACTTTGTATTAATTCTGCTTTTTTCTCTCTGAACAAATACATGAAATTACTTGCCTTTTGTTTCTAAAGTTTATATTTAAATTAAATCTCTATGGAATTCATTTTGGCAAGATATAAAGTCTAGTTAGTTGTAGGGCTTTTTGTCTCAAGTTTTTTGGTGTTGGAATTAATAGTAACAGTGATAAGAAATTTAGATAAGAGTTCTTAAATATGTCTTTCTTTCCAATTGTCCCCCTCTTTTTTTTTTTTTTAAGTATTTTGCTAGATGAAGCACTCAGTGGCCCTTCTCTGTAAGAAGTAGGCATTTCCCTTTTAATTAGAGAAAAGCAGTAATGGTCCCAAGATCTGTCAGCCTTTGAAGCCTTTATTCCAGTGAAATGTGACCCAAAGTCCAATTAGATAATACCCCTTCTGTTAAAGCAGGAGGAGGAGGGTGCTGGACACCTAGAACAAGATTTGAAAACAGCGCATTCAAACATGGTTCAAAGTAGGAAAACCTGAGTCATCTAAATTCATCTTTTACCTCCAAATAAAAGTTCCCCAAAAGACTCTTCATAGCTTAAATCTGTTATGCTTATGGAATTAGAAATAAATGATGGTACAGACTAATGAAAAGAAACACACTAGTTCCCCAAAAGGCAGAACGAGAGGTGACCCAGATAATCACCCCAGTCAGACTGTCAGAGATGATGCAAAGGTGGAATATCACACAGGAAGCTTTTGGGGTTGAGCAGTTTCTACAGGTTGCAACATCAGTCACAAATGCCAGTGGAGGAGGCTGAACTCCCTAACTTCCTCTCAATAATCTGCCAGCATCCGCTAACCCATCTTATAAAGTAGCAGTAAAAAAAAAATGTATCCACAAGTAAATTTCAACATCTATAAATACATCTCTAAATCTATATGAGTGTGAAGATTTTTTTCAAGTGACAAAACTCAGTTTATTTTAGGTTTGTTTTGTGCAAGATTACTAACTGCTAATTACTAAGAATATCACTGAAAATGGTTAGGTATTATTTAATGAGCACTATAACCAAATGAGTTTGATGCTATTGAAATGCAAAATGAGTTATGCCAAATGCAACCTTACTGCTGAAAGTTTATCACATACCAGGATTTACTAAAGGAAAATATACAAGTATATAAATTCGTAACCAATTTTAAATGAAAACTGTCATGTAGAAAGGTATAGAAACCATTAAATTCTTTTATTTTTTGAGTGAGAAAAAGAAAGTTAATTTTTTTATTGCTTCATCTGGTTTTGTTTTTCCTCCACTTAGTTGTATATGTGGTGCTGGGGATTGAACCTAGGTCCCCACATGTGTCAGGCAAGCACTCTATTGCTGAGCCACCTCTCCATCCCCTCTCCCTCTCCCTCTCTCTCCCCCTCCCCCTCCACCTTCTCCTTCTCCTCCTCCTCCTCCTTCTCCTCCTCCTCCTCCTCCTCCTTCTCCTTCTTCTTTTTTTAAATACTAACGGAATGAGCAGTGTGACTGATGAAAAGAAAAAATCATCTTTTAAATTTTACATTCACAGGCCTGGAACAGCAGCTCAGTGGTTAAAAAGTGTCTGCCTGGTATGCATAAGGACACAGGTTCAAACCTCAGCACCAGGTACACAATGAAGTGCCAGAGCAACGAAAGCCACATGAAGAAATAAATAAAATCGATTCTCTCTCTCTCTCACTGTCCCTTTCTCTTTAAAAAAAAAAAAAAAAAAAAACCAAAAATTTACACTCAGTATTGTGAACAATTTGCTATAGGAGATAAAATACCAAACTTGTAAAACAAGATGAGATTGTAGCATCTATAGGACTAACGCTGGTGATCTAACACTGAGCAAAAAGAAATTTGAGTATGTTAAAAAAAAAAAAAAAGACTAACCCTAACATTATCACCTCATTTGTTATTTAAAAACAGAATAGTTCACTGGGATATATTTCAAGCACACATGAATTTGTTCATTTGTTGACAAAGAACAAAACAATACCAGCTTCATCTGAAACCCTGGCTGGTATAATAGCCATGCCAATATTTAGATTGCATATTCTAAACTCCCCTCTTGATCTAAGGTATGCATTTTTCAGCTGCTGAAGACTCAATATTTATATTCATATTTCCCTTTGAAATGTTCATCTCCAGTTAAGGAGGTAATTACCACTCATGTTTCCAACCCTGGAAGAAGTTCTGAGATCTGGAAGATGAAGTTGGTTGACGGGCCAGTTGAGGACAAAACCCCACTCCTGACTCTTACACAGAGACAGCCATAGAAACTGGGAAGTTGGTTAGGGGTTGGTGTTCAATATTGGGGACTGTGCCAGAGATTGGTGAGCTTGGTACTCAGCAGACAAAAATAGCAGACATCTTTCCCCACAAAATAATCCTATATCCAACATTTTTAATTTTGGTTCTCAAATTTATCATTATTTCAGAATTCCTCTATAAAACTGGTCAAAAATACAGCTGTCCAAGTTCAGGCTCTGACAATTCCTCTAAGTCCCCATGTTCTTTACCACATCTCCCCTGTGATCAAGGCACACCCATTGGAAGCCACTGGTCTCATTAATCATGCGTTTCAGCATCTGATGGTTGGTCCTGCGATGGTTCCAGAATAAAACATTTTCAGAGCCAAAAAGTCATAAGAGTTTACTGTGCACCAGGTTTTATGGTGTTTGTCCCAGACCACTGGTGATCTATATCTTTTAATTTTGGAATCAACAGCGCTGAACCAGGTTTTGAATGGTCAGCAAGTTCTCCAGGTGATTCAAATTGGAAATCCCAGCCAGGTGACCATCATAAACATCAACAAAGAGAAATCATTTTGACAGGACATACCTATATGTGATATGATAAGAAAGGCACTTTACTCTGTTGACTTCTTCCAAAACCCATAACCCTGGGCTAATTATGTGAACAAATATCAGAAAAATCCAAGCTGAGGGATATTCTACAAAATAGCTGACTAGTATTGTCGAGGTCATCAGAAAACAAGCAAAAGTCTGAGAAACTGTCCCAGCCTGGAATTGAAACAGACACAATTATTGAATGTAATGTGAAATCCTGGAGGGGATCCTGGCACATTGGGGAAAAAACAAAGCCAATCTGAATAAACTACGGGCTTTAGATAGAAATAACCCATGGACTTTGGTTCATTGTTCATGACAAAATGCCACACAGATGTAAGATATCAGTAATAGGGGAAATGGTGCCAAGCATAAGGAAGTCCCATACTATCTTCACCCTAACTCTGTAAATCTAAAGCTACTCTAAAATGTAATCAAAAAATCCTCCAGGATCAGTTACAGGAAAGAAAAAAACAACCAGAATTTTTGGGTTTGTTTATTGTTTGTTTTTAAAGAGAGAGAGGGCCAGTGTGAGAGAGAATCAATTTTATTTAGTTTTTCATATGGCTTTCATTGCTCTGCGATCAGCTCCAGCCCCAAGAAGGAACATCCTTTAAACACAGTAAACATAGAACATACAATACGTCCTACACACATCTTTTTACAGCAGGCCAGGTCCTTCTGGGTCTAACCTGGGTTCAGGTGTCCGCTTCATCCTCACACCTGGGACATGCGTGGAGCATCCTTGTGTCTTAATTAAAACAAAGCAAAACTCTGCAAAAGACTGAATGTAGATCAATTTTGGATTTGACTTTTTTACTGCTTTCCTCACACAGCCTACACTAGCAGCTATGTTTTTATTTTCACCTTCAAGCATTCCTGGAGATTTGCACTGAAGGAATGAATCCCTGAATGTGATAGTTGGTCCTTGATTCCAGGGCTTTGGTGCCGTTTAGCTGAACCCCTAACGATGCAGGAGCAAGTGCTTGACTGAAATTCACCTGGTGGGGTGGGGGTGCAGGGTACCTTGCAGAGAGAGCAAGACAGCACCCAGCAAGGCTTGGGATCAGTCACCTGCCACATAGGTTACCAGGTGGGATGGAACAAATGGTGGAGCAGGAAGCAACTAAGGTGGAGGTCAACTGTTCTCACGGCTTCTCCTGTGCTTGAGGTATCACCTTGGTTGCATGAGGATCCACCACTTGCTGATGTACAAATAGCAAGTAGTTTTTATTTTTTTTATAATAATTGCTATCTGCTGTAATTTGTCAAACTTCCCTTTCTTGCTAGGTGACTGGATGCCTTAATGATAGCTTGGTCCAACATTATTAAATTCTCCATGACTTTGTTACTAAAACACTGTTGTTTCAGCACTTGTCAATTGAAGACTCTGACACTGACATTTTAGTCTCCCCTTCTCTTGCAACCTCCCTCTCTGGGACTTGAGCTTCTCTCTCTTCCCTGGGGAGTGCTGGGGTTCTGGGGCCATTCTGTGCACCAGCATCCTCCATCACCCCGAGTGAGACCACTCTTGGGGCAAGCCTCTGAAGTGAGCTGTGGCTAGCTCACTGGACTCTATCCCCAAATCCAGAAAACAGAGATGCCACCCCATCTCCAGTTACACCACTATGAGTTCACCCCAAATGGCAGAGGATTTCAGTGCTGGGGAACAAGTGAAGAATTGTGCCTGGCCTGCTGGATTTCTACAAGAATTACTTTACCTAATAAAGGACTCTCCATTTCCTTCCAGTTTAAATGTTGTAACCTCCCTTAACCTTTGTTCCAAGCCTGCTACTTATCTCCTTTTTATAGGCACTGCTTCAGCTAAACGCACTGATATGCTATTTTCAAGCCAGGTGAGCACCGGAACTGTCATTAATGCATGCCTGCCACTGCCAGTCACCCGGAGCTTGAGGAACAGGGTCTCAGTCTCCCCAGCAACAGCTGGATGGAGAATGCTAATCGTTCACACAGGAGGGAGCCAAGGAGTGCTACAAGGAAACAAGTCTGACTTCCAGGCCAGCAAATTGTGGAAAATCCTGGGGCCTTTCCAAGACAGTCTTTTTCGTTGTATGCTAATCTATAAGTTCCCTGGTATGATCACTTGCCAAATACTGAGTTTAAAAAACCCAGAGTTCAACAGAGCCACAAGGAGTGTTAAGTGACTCTGAGGAACTCATCTTCAGGGATCTCCTGATAATCACAGGTCAAGAGTCCCTCCCCGCCCCGGTGGTGTTCCTTTTGCTGTTTACTGCACTTTAACTTTCTTAATTCGGTGAGTTTCACAGTTTCAGGAATATTTATAGAAGTGCAGGGCACCTTCTGAACATGACCTGTGTCAATACAAATTTTAAAATAAGGAGCAGTAAACAAAGGTGCATCTTTGCTTTCTACTGAAATACATGCAGCAGATAATCTACCTGGCAAACAGATCTTGCTTGTAATTGATCTGTCAGCTGTAAACACAGGGAAACATTTACCTCTCATCTTTTTCCCTTTACAGTTCTCTGCACTCAGCTATCCTCACAAGGCATCACAGTAATCGCATCTTTTCTTCTTTCAACGTACCTCTTACCCACCATCTCTAACATTTTTTTAAGAGTATCAATTTTATTTAGTTTTTCATGTGGCTTTCGTTGCTCCAACACTTCATTGTGTACATGGTGCTGGGGTTTGAACCACATACAGGCAAGCACCAAAACCACTGAGCCACTGTTCCAGTCCCTACGTTCTTTAACTTTTAAACACTACACATAATGTATTACTTCTAAGGAATCACTCACACTTTCCACACTCGCCTCTATCAGTGCATCATCAGGTTTCTAAAAACCATTCTGACACCTGAGTGTCTGCTACAATTGAGGCAGGGCATGGTGTGGGGTGAGGGGACAGTTTTAATATATAGCAATGCTTGAACAAGACTACTAAACACTAAATAAATGTGGCCCTTTTGTAAACTTACTGCACTCAGGATTTCATTTTTAAGAATGAGATTGAGACTAATTGGGCTTAATTTTTTGGGATTTCGGAATGCACCCTCCTGAGACAGTAAGGGCCTGAGAGGATGACCGCTGTAGCCTGTCTGGACACAGATGGGCCACACTGGGCCTGTGTCCCCTTTCTGTGCTTTCCTAGCCACTGCTGAACTGCCTCACTACTGGCTGTGCACCATGGGCACAAATTGATCTCACCGTCTGCTCTCACTCCACCATCACATTCCACGTGGTCCCTGGCTCTCCTTTCTCTTCCGCCTGCTGATCGTTCCTCATTTGCTTACGCACATAGTTCTCTGGTGCTTTCTGTTAAAGTTGCTGCCCATGTGGCCCACTACTGTCCACTGCCCCTCTTTAAAAACAAGAGCCTGAGCAGGGATTCAGCAAGGTGGACATTAAATGCTCCTTGTCCTGCTAGTCTGGTGGACTCTAGAGAAAGGGCCTCGGACTGTGGCCTCCAGGGAACCATGACACTGAAGCCCACGCACAGCTCCAGCAACAAACTGAGGCTGCCTCAGGGCACTGTGAAGAATGGCAGAGCGGAGAGACAGGCCCAGCAGGTAGGAGCCCACACTCCCAGCTCCTTCTCCCCAGGAGACACATGTCAGGCAGATTTCCTAGCTGGCATGTTCCATGAGAAATGGGAAAGCCAGACAAAAGGCCACCCCTGCCACAGCCAGGCGTATGCACTCAGTGTCCTGCAGACCTGCTGGCCGTCTCCACTGCTCAGTCACCATCAAAAATGCACTTTTACTTCATCTTGGCAGTGCTTCCCATGTGCCACCTGCAATGATGCCATCCGTTCTCTTTTGGGGAAAAAAATTATTACACACACACACACACACACACACACACACACACACACACCCTGCTTGGGAAATTTCTTCCCAGAGCCATGGGAAGGCTGACCACCAGTGATATAGGTCACCTTGTCCAGGACGACATGCCACACCTCACTATGTCGTCTGGGTTAAGTAACCGAGAAGAATCAGGGAGCAGACCTGTAAACCACCTACAAAGCAGGGGTTGCAGCCATATTCAGCAAGCAGACCACACACCACTTCCACAAGGTTGCTGTCACAAAACAAAGCAGATTAAAACGACAACAGTTGGGAACTGGAGCACTGGCTCAGCAGTTTTGGCATTTGCCTGGCATGTACAAGGACGCAGGTTCAAAACCCAGTACCACGTACACAGTGTCAGCAACGAAGGCCACATGAAAAAGTAGATAAACATCGATTTTCTCTTTCTCTCTCTCACTGTCCCTCTCTCTTAAAAATAAATAGATAATGGGGCTGGAGTGGTGGCTTGGTGGTTACAGCGCTTGCCCAGCATGCGCAAGTACACGGGTTCAAACCCCAGCAATCCACATACACAACTAAGTGTCGGGAGCAACGAAAGCCATGTGAAAAACTCAATAAAAATTGATTCTCTGTGTCTCTCTCTTACTGTCCTTCTCTCTTTAAAAATAAAAAAAATTAAAAATAGATAAATAAATAAAAGTAAAATAAAACGGCAACAGTTCATGAAACTCACTAGGGAGTAACTGGACTATTGAACTTGAATGTCAAAAAGAGCTCTGGGCCAAGTGCAGACTGGACTCTGCAGAGAGTTTGTGTTGCTCTGTTCCTTAAACTATGGAGAAACAGGAACGAGAGCAAACAGTCAGGAGGTCTTCCCTCTTCTCCGGGCAAAAGCAAAATCTGTGGATATGACAGACCATGCAGTGATAAGGCCATGTTCTATGACAAGGGCAGAGGATATTTTTTCAGGTAGAATTAAGATCCTGAAGCAACTTTCCCAGTTAATCAAAAGGAAGGCAGTTTCGGTGGGTCTGGTCTAATCAGACCAACTCTTTAAAAGAGGCTACAGATGAGGGGCTTGCAGCAGGAGACTGTTGCTCTCCACTGCCGGCTCTGAACAAGCAAGTCCTGGGAATTCAACTGCCAACAACCTGAGAGCTTGGGCTGCTCATTCTTAAGCCAAGCCTGCAGATGCAGCCACTGCCTGGCTGAGCAGATATCCGCATTTCCATATCGTTTCACTGCGCATGAGGATGAGCTAAACCGTGCCTGGACCTCTACACTGTGGAAACTGTAAGGTAATTCCTGGGTGTTCTTGTGAGTCACCAACTTCTGCAACACTGTTGTAAAACAACAGTTAACTGATCTTTTCCTTATGTTGGGCTGGCTTCTACATATCAGAACATTCAGCCTTTGGCTTTTGGAAACTGGTTAATTTCACTTACACGATACCCTTGAGTTCCATCCGTTTTCTGGTGAAGGCCATGAAGCCATTCTTCCTTACGGCTGAGTAATACTCCACCGTGTGTAGACCACATTTTCTTATCCATTCATCTGTTGAAGGGCACCGTGATTGGCTCCTTAGCTTAGCTATTGTGAATTGTGCTTCTATGAACACTGATGTCGCTGCATCACTGTAGTAAGCTGATTTTAGATCCTTTGGACATACACCGAGGAGTGGAATAACCAGGTCAAATGGTGGATCCATTTCTGGTTTTTTGAGGAATCTCCATACTGCTTTCTGCTGCTTTCCGGAGTAGTTGCACTAATTTACAATCCCACCGTCAATGATTAAGTACACCCTTTTGGTACATCCTATTGGTACATCCTTGCCAATATTTATTGTTATTCGCCATTTATTGTTAATGGCCATTCTAGCAGGAGTGAGACAAAACCTCAGTGTGGTTTTAATTTGCCCTTCTCTAATGGCTAAAGATGTTGACCTCTTTTCACATATTTGTTACAACTGTATTTCTTTATTTGAGAAGTGTCTAGAGAACAGACAAAGGGAAGGAAACTGGGGGCGGAGGGATGGGATAGGGAAAGTTCATGGAATGAATCAGATAGGCTTCCCTACGTCCAAGCACGAACAAACCACGGGGAATCTCATCACCACGTACGTCAACAAGTCACTCACTGAAAACGAAAAACAATGAGCACCCAACAGAAAGAGCAGTGCAGTGGCGGGAAGGGAACAGGGTCGGGGGAAACAGAAACACTGGGGGCTGAATAAGAACAAGTTACACCCCTTGCTTCTATAATTATGTCACCGTACGTCCTGTTGTCATGTGCATCTAAACAGAACCAGCAAAGAAAAAAGCAGTTAACTGACACTCAGATAATACGTGTCACCGCTTTCTTCTGTTGTCCATGCAAACTCAGTGATGACGTCCGTGTCTATCTTCCTCCATATGCACACACAGTTAAAATGAAACCTTTCTCCTCACAGTTGCTCATCTAATTGTGACACATCTTATACAGGCATTCATCGCTTAATGACAGTGACATGTTCCAAGAAATATGTAGTCAGATGATTTCGTTATCAAGTAAACATCACAGAGACCGCCTGCAGGAACAAGAGGACTCTGACCTCACCAGGGAATCCAGCCTCCTGGGACCACGGCACAGACAGTTCCCTGTCACCATAAAGGTTGACACAGGGCCTGACTACACACTGTTTATACCACATTGCCCTTCTGACAACGAGCCATAAACAAGTTATAGTATACATTGGAAATTATAATTCATTGACACATATTGAATGTATCCAAACACTACCTATTCACATACAGCCTGAAAATCAACAAGATACCTGTTAGTCAAGAATAGTCACAAGTTATTTTGCAAAAGTAGGACATGTACAGATTTTAAAAGGAAATATCATAAATAATAATGGCTGAAGTAGAGAAATGCTAATGCAGCTTTAAAAATCACCATTTCAGTAGCTTAAACATCAAATATAAAGTTATTTCAAAATTTAAGTTCCAACTTAAAGTGAATAAAATATGAATTGGTTGCGTAATGTATGTTCGATCAAATAAATCTGTACTGTTTAACACAGCAGCAGGAAGAAAAGATTGAGATAAAAATATGCTACCGACAAACTGTCAGTGGTGGGGGGGTTAAGGAAAGTGTAAAATAAAAGGTGTTCCCTACTTGGGGGTTGAATAGTGAAGCGTCTCAACACCTAGTTCAAAATGTCTCAGAGGGATGTGACTTGGTGGAGGCTTGTGAGTGGGCTATTAGTATTTCCCCAGCATTCTCGAGGGGGAAGAAGGTCCTCCCACTTTTTCTCCATAGGAAAAGGAGTGACTACCAGCGAGGCCAGGTTTGAACTTGACCTCTTCCCAGTCATCTGGGAGTGGACAGTGAGCTGACACTGCAGTCCAGGGTACAGGTCCCACTGCTGCGCCTTCATCAGCAGGGCTGCCTGGAGCACTTCCCCTCTCAGCACCCAGGATTCACTTCCACAGTTGTTAGTCACAATTTCATTTTAGAGAAGCGAAGTGGAAGATGCCCTCTCAGAAGGGAATTCTTCAATTTGCATAGTTCCTAGAGACTTCTTTCTGTTACTCTATTAATTTACTAACACTTTTAAAAGTGAGGCAGCTTCCCAAGATGCTCCCTGTCAGATAAATCATTGAGGTGGTTATAAATAAAGCATTATACCTTAAGTCCCTTGCTACCTAACCCAGAAAACTCAATGCTGATTTTCCAGAGAGATCTTATGAAAATTAATTGATGTTGATAATTCAATTCTCCCCTAAAGTTAAGAAATGCTGGCACAGGATGAATACGGGAAATCTTTCCAGTGGTAGACAGAACGAAAATGACAATGTGGACCATGAAAGCAAGTTAGCAACTTATTTTGGACAGAAGAAACTGAACCAAAGTAGAAAACAAAGAACTTTCCCTTGGGAATCTCTCTCCTTCAAAGTTGCCATTTTTTCCTTAACATCTGTGAATGAACATTTACCCTTCATTAGACAAAGTTCTCCTACTTTTGCTGACAAACTTGTGAGTCTCAGGGAAGATTGCAGGGTTTACCTACATTTTAACTTTATTATGATACTAGAGTTACAAACACTTTCTCTAATATCAGAATAAAGCTGGAGATCAGGAAAACAATCATTAAAATATTCAAAGAAGGACTCCTGCCTCCAACATGCATGTTTTTCACATAAATCCAAATTGCTTCAATAATAAATCACAATTGCATCAACATAATGCACTCACAGCTGGAGCTGACCAGGCATTTGTGATATGTTCTGGATGGGAGGATACCATGAAGCTCATGTAGGACTTCTGGATTATGCAACCATGGGCAAGTTTTTAAACACCTGAAAATGCTGGGGGAAAGATGAAGCTTTTATTAATTAGCCTCTATAATTCTCCTTAGTGTAATCAATGGTACCTTTACACAGTATTCTGGATTAATAGAGCTGACACTGCTAAAGGTAAGACAGCATCATTAAAGGATATTCTGGTTAAGTAGAGCTAGGCAAACTTGTTTTTGTAATAAAGACAATGCTTCCAAGTACATTATCAATGCTGCAAGAGATCTGCGAGAGAATATAAATTATAGGTAAAATAAATGCAACTGTACTAGGAACTGTAATTCGTGATGTATTCAGCACTAAATTTCAGCCACATTTCTGGGAACCATTTACATGCCAATGCACATAGTAAGGGTGGCCCTTCCTTGAGGTACGTCCTCCAGCCATAACCAGTCTAATAACCTATCAGCAACTGATGCACTTATCATGGAGTAAAGGTCTAGTTTAACTTTTTATTGCTCAGTAGATTGAAGTTGGTTCTTTTCAAGATTTTTAATTAACAGAAAGCATTAGTAGATCTGAAATGTGTGGCTGATTATATTAAAATTTGTCAGGCTTTATATAAAGGCTGACTCCTTAATAAAGAACCCTGCATGCATGAGCTTGAGTGTGTGTGCAGCTTGAACAATAAGAATCCTAGGTTTAAGAGGTGTTAGAAAGGATGATTTCTAGGAAGACTGTTCTATATAGCTATTCTTGAGCTTGCAATAAAAGAGGTGAAATACAGTTGCATTTTCTTGGGGGAATAATGTTATTTCCTATTAGAAAGTGTTCAATTTTTAACATACACTTACTTGGAGGTGAAAATAAATGACTATGTACGGATAGTGCCCTACTAATAAGACTGATTTCCCAACAAATACACAGCCACTATTTGTGTGTAGTATATTGCTACCTTCAAGTTTACTGTCTTGGAAGAACACTGCTTAAAATCCAATATTTCTCTTGTTCATGTGCTATTTGGAAGTGTTCTTAGAAAATCTCAAAGCAAAAGTCATCTCACACACACCATCACATATATTCAAGGCTCCATATTTTTATGGTATATTAAAGTCTCCCACACATTATCCCTAAATTGGCTTAATAACTTCAGGGTCGCTACAGAGGTGAGGATTCTTCACCTGATGCTCAAATTCATGAGACAGCCAGTGTCAACTACAGCGAAGACCAAGCAGTCACAGTCTTATCTAACGTTTGTATTTTTAAAACATTTAGGTCTTTAATCAACTTGTAATTTATGCTATGGTGTGAAGACGTAAATCTAATTTTACCCTGATTTCCATACAGACACCTAATTACACAACATTAAGGTAATAGCACTGATTAAAAATGTCTCTTTCCCTCCCTCCCACATATGGAATTCTCACATATGTTCAATTCTATTTCTAGTCTTATATTACTGCTTTAAAGACTTAATAAGGAAATTCCTTCCATTGGAAACCAGGACACTGCCTGTGTATACTTTCATATTCACATTTTTTTGTAAATAGTCTTAGATTGTTTTGTTCATTTATATTCATGTGTGATCTTTGAATCAATTTTTGCCACTCCTGAAAAATCTTTTTTTCTTTATTATGAAATTTATTTCTTGACCAAACATGCTTCCAATGAAAAATATAATATATATAAGTTCTGAATATTAGATTTATATTTCAAGATCTCCCCCCCAATTATCCACCCCCGCTCCTTCCCAAAACATCTCTACAAATGCCTTAGGTTGTATGTCATTACAACTTTTCCGAATTTAAATCATGAGACTTGACCTCCTTTCTCAATGGTCAGGGTCTAGCTCCAGCCTCCACAGATGAGTGAAGACATTCAACCCTTGGTTCTCTGGGTTAGGCTGATTTCACTCAGCATAATTCCTTCCATAGCCATCCATTTACCTTCAAAGGCTGCAATATCATTGTTTCTAATTGCTGAGTAAAACTCCATGGTATATATGTACAACAGTTTTTGGACCCATTCATCCAGTGAGGGACATCTGAGCTTTTTACATAATTTAGCTATTGTAAATTGATCAGCTATGAACGACGATTTTGCTGTGTCACTGTAGTGTGCTGATTCTAAATCCCCTGGAAAAATACCCAGGAGAGGAATAGCAGGATCATATGGTAGGTTCATACCTAGTTTTTGAGGATTCTCCACACTGCTTTCCAGAGGGGCTAAACCAGTCTGCAGCTCCACCAACAGTGTGTTACCGTGCCTCTCTCTCCACAGCCCCTCTAGCATCGATTATTATTTTCTTCATTTTTGCCAATCTGACTGGCCTGAGGTGATATCTTAATGTAATTTTCATTTGCATTTCTCTGATTACTAGTGATTTAGAGCACTTTCTCATGTATTCACTGGCTTGATCAATGTCCTCTGTTGAGAAGTTTCTATTTAGTTCTTTGGCCCATTTATTGAATAGGTTGTTTGAGTTTTTGAAGTTGGTATTTATGAGGACTTTGTAGATTCTGGATATGAGACCTCCTGTCAGAAGAATCATAGTCCAAGATTCTCTCCAATTCTGTAGGAAACCTCTTGACTAATATGATTATTTCCTTGGCAGTGCAAAAGATTTTCAGCTTTATGACATACCAATCACTGATTTTTTTTACTTTACTTCCTTCACTTTAGGAGACATGTTGAGAAAGTCTTTGCCTACTCCAAAATGCTGAAGTGTTGGACCTAATTTGTCTTCCATCAGTTGCAAGGTAGCTGGTTTAATTCCAAGCTCCTTGGTCCATTTTGATTTGATTCTCATGCAAGGTGAAAGATAAGGGTCTAATTTCAACTTTCTGCAAGTTGCTGATCAGTTTGTCCAGCACCATTTGTTGAATAAGCTTTCTCTCCTCCATGTAATATTTTGTCCTCCTTTGTCAAAAATCAGATGGTTAAAGATTTGTGGGTTTCTTTCAGGGTCTTCTATTCATTGGTCTTCATTCCTATCTTGATACCAGTACCATGCTGTTTTTGTTACTAAAACTCTATAGTTTTAGATCTGGTATAGAAAAATCGCCTGTTTCGTCTTTCTTGCTTAGCAATGTTTTGGCTATTCTGGGTTTCTTATTGTTCCAAATGAATTTGAGAATTCACTTTTCTATATCTTTAAAGAATACCCCATTGGTATCCTAATGGGGATTGCATTGAATCTATATAGTGCTTTTGACGGAATGGCCATTTTTATTATATTGATTCTGCCTAATCAAGAGCATGGAACATCTTTCCATCTTCTTAGGTCATCTTATTGGGGTTTTTGGGTAGTGATGCATTACATTTGCTTATTAGAATTAATTTTCTCCTTTATATCCAAGGCTTCTGCAGTGAACCTTCCTATTCCTAAATCTGCTATTGTCTCTTTTCATTCTATTTTCTTTATGGACTTTTATAAATTTTTATAATTTTTCTCCTAAAGAGTTTTGTATATTTTTGTTAGGATTTTACCTATATTTCTTATCACTGTACTCTTCTGGAAAATAGGACTGCATTTTGCATTATATTTTCTAACTATTGATAGCTAGTAGATAGGAAAACTATTGTTTTCGCATTTTGAGATTTTATCTGCATATATTAATAGATTCATTTCATTAGTCATAGTAGTTTGCCAGATATGCGTCCTTGGTTTTTCTGGGTATATTATAAAGTCTACAAATAATTCCTTAACTTTTGCTTTTCTGTTCATTAAATGTTTAGAAATCCTTAAGAATATTAAGAATAATAATGTTAAATATTATAGGTGATATACAATATAGTATGCAGATGTTAATGAAAGTACTTCTAATATTTCATTGATAACTGTAAGATTCTGATTGAAAATCCCTTAACAAACTGAAGAACTACCTTCTCTCATTCTTCTGAAGGAATTA
This sequence comes from Aplodontia rufa, assembly GCA_004027875.1. NCBI lineage: Eukaryota > Metazoa > Chordata > Mammalia > Rodentia > Aplodontiidae > Aplodontia > Aplodontia rufa. The sequence goes on along the minus strand of PVKS010001857.1, from coordinate 27,294 downwards.
TTTTTCAATCATAATTATGTATTGAACCTTATCAAGTGTATTTTGGACTTCAGTTGAGATGATCAGAAAGCTCTTCTTCTGAACATTATTTTACTAAATTTCATCCATTAGTTTTATAATGTTGAGCCACTCTTGAATATCTAAAATAAAAATCATTTGCTACAATTATTTTTAACAGAAGATTCTATAGCATTTTGGAGTTATATTAATGTTTAAAAAATGAAGTTGATCTCTAATTTATTGTTTTCCATATCTGTCTGGGGATTTGGAGTCCAATTCATTAAGTACATTCTGCATTTTTCTATGACCATTTTTCCTGGGTTATTCAACTTTACATCATATCTCTGGTTCATCTGTCCTTCTGTTAACCCTTCCCCAATTCTTTCCACCCTCTTGGTGCCACCTGGTTCTTATCACTGTTTCTCAGGAAAACATTCTGACAGGCAGTCCTGGAACCTCTAGGCAAGTGGCGATGTCCCAAGGTGTGGAATAAGCATGGGCTTCTCTTTCAGTTCTGATGCATGCCACTGTTGTATGAATTTAGTCCTCTGTTCTCCTCTGTAAATGGAGGTGATTCCTACTCTGCATGCTCAGAGCACCTGGCTATACAGGGTTTCCTATCAACAATGCTGGAGATGATTTTTACTAGTGAAGGTAGATGTACGTACTTGTCTCTTTGGCTATGCTAACCTTAGTCTCTGCATGTGGAATGACAGAATTTGACATGGTACTGGGATGGTCTGTTAGTAGAAGGAATGAAGACCATGTAGCAATGTTAGAACTCCGGCTGGAAAGTGCTACGAGTGAAACTGCTTTCCCCCAAGGATGCTGAGGGCCTACCTCCACAGTAGCTGTGCTTGTGATCTTATTTGGAAATAGGATTCTTTTAGATATAATTAATTAAGACAAGGTCACACCAGAGTAAGGACAGGCCCAAACTAACAGGCTGCTATCCTTGGGAAGACACAGACACACAGGAGAGCACCCCACTAAGATGGTGTGGAATAGTGCACTATAAGCCAAGGGTCACCTGGGGTGGCCTGAAGCTAGAGAGGCGTGGAAGTATCCTCCAAGGCTTCAGAGAACGCATGGCTCTGCCAACACTTTGACTTCAGGCCTGTGCCCTCCAGAAGGCTAAGATAATAAATTTCAAGTGGTGCCTCTTTTTCTCCAGCAGTCCTGAGGGAGGGAGGTACATAGATCAAAACCAGGAAAGGGTATAGAAGTTCAGGTTGCCAATGAAGTAAATCAAAAGGAAGACAGTACAGTACTGGCAGCAAGAAATGCTGATATTAAGTGAATGGTTATCTAAGCTAGGATGAAAGCAGGAAGATGTTCTGAAGAGGGTGATGCCCAGCGCAAACAGGTGGGAATGGCTGGAATATGCAGAGAATACAGCCATTTAAGCCATCATGGCTAACCTTGGTGAAGTATTACCAACCTGTATCAAAGGCTCATCGACTTGCTGGGTAATTTTAACTGCTAAATACATCTGATAACCTATTTGGCCAAAGTTGCCACAGAACCATCTGCAGGGGTATGAGCACAATTTCCAATGTAATCCTGATGTAATCCTTCAATGAAAGGCATTCATGAAAAGATGCTGGGCACCGAAATCTGTCCTTGTCTTTTTTTTTAGAAAGAGGGACAGTGAGAGAGAGTAGCAATTTTTATTTAGTTTTTCATGTGACTTTCGTTCCTCCGACACTTTGTTGTGTACGTGGTGCTGGGGTTAGAACTTGGATCCTCACACATGCCTGGCAAGCGCCGTAACCACTGAGCCACCACTCCAGCACCCCCCCCACCCCAATCCTTACTTTAATGTTCATATTTGTTATATCAATTCATTACTACTAAACTCTGGGATCCATGAGTTGTCTTGGGTAACACCAGACTCAATCTTTGAAATCTCATCCTCTATATCATTTCCTATTTTCCAATTCAGGAGTAATGCAAAATCAATTGCCATTGCACCAATCAGACATACCAGGCACGCAAAAGGCATTCATGCTGGTCACACTCTGGTCAAAGAGGATCAGAGATGTGGATGTCATGCCAAGAAAGTGGGCGACTGCATTTAACATTCTACAAATAGAATTAATTGACTTGCTCTCCCAGTCATATGATGGAGCTATTCTAAATCTGGGAAGGAAACCAGAATTTCACCCTATCAATTCTCTTTTCTCTTCTCTAGACCATGCAGTCTCGAAGTTTTTATTCTCCTATGATAATCAGTTTAAATGAGGGAACTCCTGCCAAATCCAACGCTCTAATTACACAGTTAGGACAGACTGATAATAATTATTGCAATGTTCTACCCTCAAAAACTGTCAGGCAATTCTGACTGATTTAGATCCAATTTTCTTTAAAAAAAATGCATATATATATATATATATATATATCTGTCTAAATGAGTATGTATAAACTTTCACCATGACAGCATTAATTTTTAACTATCAAAATTAGTTCTGAGGTTTATTTGTGCTTCTCCTTTTCAAATAATTCAAAAATATTTGTTAAATCCATGAATGTAGGAGTATTTTATTATCACATAGTCTGCTAAAGTCTGGTAACATAATAGCAGACTTTATATGAGAAGGGAAGACCTGGGACACTCTTTCCCACTATCTTTTTATGCAGGCATAAAAGCTTTCAGACATTCAAATATGATTACAGCAGGGGTCTAAGAGGAAGCATACCAAGGCCAACGAATTGAGTGTTCAAGACATTATTCATGCTTGACACGGCTTTTTATAAAATTCTCACTTCCTGTCGCTTAGAATTTTGCTTATTCTTTCTTTTAATTATCAAATTCCATGGTTACTTCCACCAATAAAACAGCAATGTCCTCTTAAAAGAAAAATATCCTAGCACTGCACAATGCTGCTATTCTACTTCCATTTCCTCATTCCCTAAGGAAAGCTTCCCTGCCAGACCCCATTCACAGCCAACAGACACTTGCCAAGAAAGGCTTGAAATGATGAAACAACCCAGGGAGAAAATGCATAAGCTACATTTATTTAGCAGGAAGACAAAGGCCCACATGTGCAGAACTCTGGAATGCAAACCTCAATTTACCAGGGATGCATTTGAAGTCAATTTATAAAGGCTTCAGCTAGCTAAAAGTTATCTTATTGATCAATTTCAAAATTTGTCCCACACAGTAGACACTGAGTTACTGACATTAGCTCCGAAAGACATAATTATATTGGCATTTTATGGTTGAACTCTTTACTGCTTTAAGGAGCCCTGACCCTCAAAATAGACATCAATTCTCAGGTGAGCCCATCAGCTTAAGCCTTTTTGAGTACCCAAATCTGACAGACCCACCCATTTGCTCCTTTCATTTTCCCTTTCTCCATTCTTCTAGTTGCTTGGTGCAAAAACATCTACAATCACCCTTGTCTTCACTATTAATTTCATACATAGAATTGGTTATGGATTAAATTGCATTCCTCTAAAATTCATGTGCTGAAATCCTAACCACCCCCAATATATCAGAAGGTAACCTTGTTTGGAATGAGGGCTGCTATAGATGCAAATACTTAAGAAGCATTCATACTGGAGGAGGGTGAGCCCATGATCCAATACCACCTTTGTCCTGAAAGGGGAACTTTGGACATCAACATGCACAGGGGGAGAATCCATGTGATAACTGGAGTTCTGCAGTCGCTGCTAAGGAATTACAGATGCTAGGCCCAGGAAAGACTCTTCCCAACACCTTCACAGGGAGTACCGCCCTGCTGACACCTTGATCTTAAACTTCTGACCTCCAGAATTGCAAGAAATCACCAGTAATCAGAGAAATGCAAATCAAAACTACATTAAAATTTCACCTCACTCCAGTCAGATTGGCAAAAATGAAGAATATAAACAATAACAGATGCTGGAGGGGTTGCAGAGAGTTAGGAACACTAGCACACTGTTGGTGGAACTGCAGACTGGTACAACCCTTCTGGAAAGCAGTGTGGAGACTCCCCCCAAAATTAGGGATGAACCCACCATATGATCCTGCTATTCCTCTCCTGGGTATTTTTCCAGGAGATTTAGAATCAGCACATTACAGCAACACAGCAAAATCTATGTTCATAGCAGCTCAATTTACAATAGGTAAATTATGGAAACAACTCAAATGCCCCTCACTGGATGAATGGATCAAAAACTGTGGTACATATATGCCATGGAGTTCTACTCAGCAATTAGAAACAATGATATTGCGGCCTTTGAAGGTAGATGGATGGCTATGGAAGAAATTATGCTGAGTGAAATAAGCATAACCCAGAGAACCAAGGGTCAAACATCTTCACTCATCTGTAGAGGCTGGAGCTAAACCCAGGCCTGTGTGAAAGGCAGTCCATCTTATGAATTAGATCCAGCAAAGGCGTAGCAACACATAACCTAGGGTAATCATTGATATGTATGGGGAAGGATGGGAGAGGGAGCAGGTAAGAGAGGGAGAATAGGGAGGGATCTAGGGGGTAAATCTGATTTAAGAATATATACATATTGTTACTTTGGATGCATTTTTGATTGTACAATAATTAAATTTCTTAATAAAAAAGAATTCAACTTTCTGTTGTCCTAAACCATTCCGTTCATGGTCCTTTGATAGCATCCTTAACAAATTTAAACAGCATTCAATCCACCTGTCAATCCTACTGGCTTTACATATCTATGATACCATCTGCAATATTTACTTCTCACACTAGGGTTATTCTAGACTTCTCCTGAGGAGGTTTTCACAGAAGCAATATTAGTGTCAATTTGATTCCCATGCACAAAGCTTATACTAAGTGTAAATTACTGAGAAGAATTTCCCTCCGCCCTTGCTGACCCACACAAGGACTCTGGTCCCTCCACTCCAGGCCAGTGCACCACCTGGCCACACACTGGGAGGCTGTCCTGCGTACTCCAACTCTTAAAACTCGTACTTTTACTCACATTCAAGCTTTCCATATTAATTTTCTTTTTCTTCTGGGAGCAGGAAAAGCACATGTGTCAAATGAAGTCCCCAACATCCACTGTATTTACGTTTTCTATTACTTGTTGAAAATTGAGCAATTGAACAGAAAAAACTGCTTATGAACCTGAAATGAAAGTTACCAAGAGGAGAAGCTGTACAATTGGGTGTTAAATTAAGTGCACAGATGTTACAGGCTGTAAGAGATCAGAAGAGCCTCAGATGGAGAAGCACTAGCTGGAACCTGCTTGTTTCCCTCTCTGGGATGCTTTGTCATCTGTAGATTCCTCTCTATTTGGAATTTTTAAAAAGTATTTAGAATTATTAAAATTTGAAAACACTTATTAAACATCTTTATGCACAGGAATGTTGGGGTTTTTTTTTAACAAGTCTTGAAGATGAGAAATTGCAAACCAGAAGGGAGCAAAAATGATCAACACCAGTCATTTACAAACTTCCATTTTAAGCCATCTTTTCTCCAGTGAATGAGTGGTTGATAGGACATAAAAGAAATATTTAGGTCTCAAGCAGAGGGTTTTCCCTATTTGCATGGCTCTAAGCCCTTCTGGTAAAAAGTATCTACTTGCCTGACCGTAAGTACCTGTAATGGTTTAAACTCTTCAACTGATAAATAGTACCTAATACAAGAAAAGTCATGTCATGGGCCCCATAGAAAACTCATTTACTATAATTCCCTTTCCAAACACTATGTTTGTAGTTATCAGTGTCATATTTTCTCCTTTATGTCGGACTTTTCCTCATCACCACCTTACACAATTTTGGGGAAAAAACAATAAAATACTCTTCAGATTAATAAACATCTGTTCAGTAATTTTCCAACTTTTCCAAAACTCAATAATCTACTAAGTGGTGAGCAATTAGACCTTGACACCCAGCAGTGTGGGCAATTAGATGCCACACCAGTCAGGTACATCTTTTCAACAGTTGTCTTATCCTGGGGATACATTTCAAGACCTTCTCTGTGGATTACTGAAACTATATGTGCCAAACCCTGTACAGATGATGCCCTCTTCCTATGCATACATATGATTAAGTTTAATTTATAAATCATATTATAATTTATAATTAAATTATAATTAAATAATTATAAATTATAATTAAATTATAATTTATTAATTAAACAAAGAGACTAATGACAATAACTACTAGCAAAATACAATAATTATAAAAATCTGTAGTAATAAAACTTGCTTAAAAGTTGTGAATTATTTAATTCTGGAAATTTCCATTTACTATTTCTGGACCAAGGTTGCCCATGGGAACTTTTGAATTTGGAAGGCCAGGGCAGGTCTCTAGAGGTCATGGGTTTTCAGCTGAGCAGTGAAATTGAAAGGAGTATCCAAGCTAACAGGTGCAGGTAGAAACCAGAGGGAAGGAAAGGGAGCCTGGTTGCCAGATGCACCATGCTCTGGGGACACTCTCTACATCCATGGAGAAAAAGAAACCGCAGCAAATTCTTCCACAAGGGGAACCAACCTCATCAAGTCCATGTAGGCCCCACGATCTGGACGTGATGTGGAGAGGAGGGAAGGGCTGAACAGGGTAAAAGAGGCCAGGTAGGAGGCAGTCGCAACAGTGTAGGTTACAATTGGAGTGCTCAGATGGCAGGTGGCAAGGCCAGGTGGGAGGAACTGAAGGGACAGGCTCAACACTCTGCACTGGCCCTCACACAGTGGCTGGTGGCTCATGATGGCTGAGGCAGGAGGAGACAAAGATGTCTCAGGTGAGACTATGGCATCTTAAAATCTAAAATGTTATTGGCTTCTTCAACATGGAAGATCAGACTCTTCTACATCATCCTAGCAGTTTTCAACAGCTGATGGAAAGACATCAGCACAGACTTAGTGACAACACAAAGTCATCACATTACAGTTCTGGTCCCAAGTCCATCATGGGCTCAGTGCCAAGGACTGTGCTCTTATCAGGAGGCTCCAGCTGAGCAGCAGGTTCCTTGCCATTTCCGCCTCCTAGAGGCCACTTGATGTCCATGGCTCCTGGCCTCTGACCCTCGTGAGAGGGTGGAGTCCTTTCATGCCGTTGCTGTTATGGTCTCCTCTCTGTGGTCAGGTCCAGGGAAGGTTCTCAGCATTTAGGGCCTCCTGTACTTATTTTAGGGCCACAAAGATAATCCAGGTTCATCTCCACTCACTCATCATCAGCAGAATGGCAACCTTAATCACATCACAAGCCTAACTCCTGTCACCGTGCAAGGTCACATATTCACCATGCCAATGACAAGGACATGGACATCTTTGAAAGTTATTGTGCCAACCACTTATCAGCTTTCTGCCTGCACATTCTGCTTCACACCCAGCCCCATGACTTCCTGGTAGTCATTTCTGCACCATCTTGATCTGAGCAGAATGTGTCCTGGACCAGGCATTCCCATGGGCCTTGGCTGCAGGTGTTTCTTTCCCTGCAATGCTGCAGCATATTTCCAACCAAGAATAATTTCCAAATAACAGGCACTTTGTCTTTTTGTATCTACACATTTCTAAAGCATCATCTCATCCTGTGAACTATTTAATTTACTACTTACAGCATTCTTTCATGGCCACAATACTTTAAATCATGAACATTTGTCGGTTTTCAAGGTAACGGGCATGGTCTATATTTAATAAATGAAATATTATACTTAGAGTCATGTGAACTAAGGACATGTATAGCATGTCTAAATTCTTTGAATGGTTAATGTAACACAAACATAAAAACCAAGCATCAATTTATACAACAAATTTTCTTCTGTTTTTGTAACAAAACATTGGATAAGAAAACACAGTGCTGTGAAAATTTAACAGCAACAGAAATCATCAAAAGCTCTTTGCACAAGCGTACACAATCATTACTAATTTTTGCATTTGACTCAGCACAGAAGTAAAGACTTGCAGAGCCAACATCTACAAAACACTGGATTGTGTTAGTATTTCGTTACTAATAACAGTGAAAAGGCATATAAACCAGGAAAAAAGCCATTAAAGATCCTGGAAATGGCAAATTTCAATGAGAAAAACAAGGGTTATGTTTTTAATTGAGACTTATTTTATGAAAATTTTCCCTAAATGAGATCTCCGGATGAAACAACTGGGAAAAGACTTCAAAACGTCACCTTCTTTCAGCACCAAAGGATAATTAAATGGTCATTGATCCTTTGGGGTCAGCAGGCTGACTGCAGGTGGCAGCAGGGACACTTGGCATTCCTGTTGTTAGCAGAGCCCTGCTCCTGTTGCTGCCTCACCAGGGGATGAGGATGGTCCTAGTACCAGCCAGGCCTTCCAAACTGGGGCAAGCATAAAAGAGATTAATTTTCCCCTCATTTTGAATGTATTCCAAGATTTAGGGTTAGTGACATCATTACTATAACATTATTATCAAAGATAAAAATGCATGTATTTTATTTAATTATCAATTGTAAACATACTATATCAAACTGAATGCTATCCTCAAATAGCTCATCTGGAAACGCACATCTTCCACCTTATGCACATGAATGGTTTAACTCAAATGCACATGGCTGTATCTCTGTACGTGGAAAATTTTACAGAAGTACAATCATGAAAATAATACACTGTTTTTCAACATGGTTGGCAATAAGTATTTGCTAGTATACCAAGAATTTAAAATAATGCACTTTGGGGATTTAAATTTCAATTATTTTCATCCATCTACACATTTTAATAGTTCCAAATTACAGCACTTGCTAGAATATACTTAGAAAAAGATGTCATAAATTTCCTTCCCCCTCAGTCACCACGCAATCATGTAATGTTTTTGTATGTAATATTTTTTTAAGTTAATAAAAGAAAAAAAACCTTTGAATGTAATTTCAATGTATCACAGAGCAAAAGCAAAAGGGGAAGTGTTTTCTTCAAACATTTTCTTCAAACTGAGATATTTACTTTTTAAAATATATTAAATGTTATTTTAATTTAATGGCAATTATTTCCTTGTGTGTTAGACTCTTTCTACTTTTGTGATAACCACTGAATGTGTGTGTGTGTGTGAGTGTGGTGACACCAACAAAACCCTAATGACATTTTCTACATAGAACATTTACATGGATGTAAAGGTCTATTTGAAATGTTGCTTTGGAAGATTTCGTACTAAACCACATTATAAATATTCTGTGGAGTGAATAAAAACAGTACACATCATGGTTAGGAGATGTTCATCTTTCATGGTTATAATAATGATCATTATTTTTAATTGCAGAATTTAGAAGAGGTAGCAGGCAGCTTCTTTCATGGATAGGACTGCTGACTCAGAAATTTGAAAATTTTTAAACTAAATCCTGTTTTATTTTCTTTGCTGAATGCTCTTTGAATAAGTTAACCTCTATTAACCTCAAACTACTCATGTGTAAGACTGCAATATGCTAGAATTTATTAGTAAATTTGTGTAGTAACCAAACTATTTCAAGGGAGTATTAATAGGTAATATGAATTATGAAATATTCTAATACTCAAAAGAATAAATTGATAAATCAATATTTGTGAATCAACATATCTTCAATATGTATGCTATTTGGAATATTAATAACAACATGGCTAACAGAATTCTGCATGACAGGGGAGTAGGCCAGAGTATGTATAAGTGATTTATCAAGCAGTTTGATGACTTTAAAGCATACAATTTCAGAGAACAAATCAGAAGCAAGGATTGAATAAATACTTTTCCTTAATAAAATCCAGCAAAAATAGACTTCAATTTGTGATAGATATTCCTGAGAAACTGGTCAATGTATTTGTAACCTGGGTGATATTTTAGAAATGTATTGCCACAGAAAAATAATCTCAACTTCAAAAAGCTTGCTTTGAAGACCTATGTTTTTTTAAACCATTAAAAACCAACTTTCTCATAAAAAATTCATAGCAGCGTTCAAATGTAAGCATGGTAGCTTTCCTCCATGTGTTTTACTTTATCATTGTTCCCAAAGGAACTCAGATCTAGACACACTGAAATAACCAGTGTACACCTGAAGCTGATTACATTAGTAGTAAAGATGCAATTCTCTCCTAGGCAACAAGCCTTGGTTTCAACATAATTAACGTGTGCTCAAATTTTCTTTATTTAGGAACTGCATTTTATGTCGATTTCCTAAACAGAGGTACTTAGCATTTTAGTCACTGCTATTAACAAGGACTATGGCCTAGCAATGGCAGTGACTAGTTCCTCAGTTAACTAAATACGGGCTGCAAGTGCCAGAGTTCCAAGGAAGCAAGGCAGGACCAGCCCACGGAGTGTGGAATGGAAAAGGTATCCACAGGGACAAAGGGCTCAAGCCTTCACTGTGCTAATCAGTAACACTCCCTGAGCACCGTATTCTACCTTGGCCTCAAGACGCAGTATTTCTGGGCACAGGATGAATGGTACAGATCACCAAAAATTTTACTGAACAAAAAATATATATGGTTTCCAACTGAACCTGTTGGTTTTCTTTAGGTAGATCAAATGTTTGATTGCATTAAAGTTTACTGACGATTGCTTCCTATTTTCGTGGCTACGATGAATGAGTCGGCTTTTCTTTCACAGAAAAGGCCTCTACTGAGTCACTCTACCACTTTACAGTGGACTATGGTAAACAAGTGCTATATTTGTCCTATGCCATTATCAAAGCCTTTTTTGGTGTCAAATTGAATTTTCACCTTTCCCCCCTTAGAATGACACAGACTAATTTCAAAGCATTAACATTATAAGATATTGCTAACGTATACCTTTCTTTTGTAAGTTTCAATCTTTTCCCCTAGAGAGAAGGACAGTGACAGAGGGACAGTGAGAGAAAGAGAACCAATTTTACTTGGTTTTTCATGTGATTTTCATTGCTCTGACACTTCATTGTGCAAGTGGTGCTGGGGTTTGAACCCCCATCCTTGTGCATGCCAGGCAAGTGCCACAAGTGCTGAACCACCACTCCAGCTCCCTTCTGCATCTTATGTAACAAATATAAGGTATCTTCATAACAGTAGCTGGACCACTAACATTTATCAATCATATACTTTCACAACAATACCTCAGCCTTCCAGTCAAGTATAAAAGTGTTTTTGAATCTCTGCAGAATCATTCTTTTCATTACATCAATTTATTTCATTAAAATATTATTAGAATATGCAACTTATGGGTTATTATGTATATATGTGTGTATTAGTGACACAATAATGCATATATATACATATTTATAATATATTTTGTTATTCCTTGCAAGTATATAAGAAATCCATCCAAAATAATTGATATAGACACAAGTTGCATTTTTCTACTTATCTACTAGCTAGTGTTTCCCTGTTTATAAATGTAAGAATAAATCTTCGTATTGGTTTGTGCTGCTGCTTCTTCTTAGTGCTCTATAAAGCTCTCAGACTGAAAACAGCTTCCCTTTCCACTTTGAGCTACTTGGCTATTTAATTTACGCCATATGTTCTGCACTCTGAAAACAAGTACACCCTGCTTGGATGTCAGCTCTTTTCCTTTAGGTCCCAAATCATCTGCCACAAGCTTATTCATCTTTTTTAACAATTCCTTCCCCGTTCTCCATTTGCTTCATGGCTTTCTTTTCTGTTTCACTGATTTAATTTACCATTCTGTGATTCTAATTTCTACAGTAATTATATGTCACTAGTGATTTTTCAATCCTACATTGCTTTTATTTACAACATGCATTATTCTTTTTTTTATGAGACCTTTTTTTAATCTCAGACACTGCCAGTTTCTATGCCAATGATTTATGGAAGAATGTCATGGGTTAGAGTTCATCCCTAAACTTTTACTACTTCTTGTCCTCTTGGAAATGTGTATGTGGTTTTTAAAACATTTGGTCATCTATGCTTTGATCCGCTTCTCCTGCCCCCTTTCATTCATTACATTATTTACATTGCACTTACTCTGAGTCAATGGAAAAATACATTAGATGTTATTGCTACAATACTCTGAAATATCCCACCATTCTCTTTGCAAATCTCTACAGTGATAAAGAGGGGATTGTTTAGTGTTCTGTATGTGCTACCAGTATCTTAAAATATAATCAATGTCCTATCAGCACAGATAGTATTAGTATTATTTATGTGACCCTTCAGTTGTACCAAGAAGGTAGTGTCTGCAGATGAAAATTAGGCTTGAAGAGGGTGTGCAGTTCAAGTCCTACAACACACACAGAGCACTGCCAGGGTCAGGCTCAGGTCAAATTCCCCAAGCATTTTCTATTATGCCATCCTCTCTCCTAACAGATAAGCTGTTCCAAGCAGCAGTAGACTGGAGTGGGAGACTTTGACATTTCAGAATTGGACTGGTGTCCCAGTTAGCTACTTACTACTCTAAGTCAACTGAATCAATTTCTCTTAGCCTTAGTTGGTCTTCCCCCAAAGTGTGAGTGACAATATCCACTTCACAGTTCACTGAGATGATGAAATGAAATAAAGCGTGTTCAAATGTCTGACATGTCAGGGATGTGAAGCAAATGTTTGCTGAGTGGAATTCAAATATTCACATAATTACCCAATTACAGAGCATCAGTTTTGGCTAATGTAGTAGTCACCTGCCAGCATAGGTAAATTTAGAGAAGAGCTGAAGGCAAAGATGATTTTCTATGTTCTGGACTAAAGATACAAGAATTCCTAACATTGTATCCTGTGTGTGCTTCAAAACACTTAATGAAATAAAATACCAGGAGACCTACCCTTCAAAACAGTACAAATGTGATCTCATAATCGTGGTCATGTGATCATATATCTTAGCATATCGTTCAGCTTCTGATTCAGTTAGCAGAAGCAGTAAGGAGAAATGGACCAGGATATGTCCTTTAAATTATCCATTCATACAAAAAGACACTTGTGGTACCAGTGTGCACCTGACCCTGCACTGGGTACCAGGTAATGGTGGGTTAATGTCTACTTTTTTCATTTGATTCTTCTGCAATATGTGATAAAAATGGCATCAACTGAGATAATTAGAAACATTCCCTTTTAGCAGAAATAATCGCATTTTCTCATTATTTTCAGCTATCAAATCTGATGATTCTCATTTAAAATTGAGTATTATATCTGAAGCCCAAAGATAAAGTAGATGTTTTATAACTCATATTTATAAGTCATAAAAAACACTTCAGAATTCCCTTCTCCTACTTTCATTACTTTAAGGAAATACGGTTATTAACTAGTGGGAAAGTGCTAATTTTCTAATGAGAAGGTGAGGGCAGGGCTTCACTGCTGTTTTTCATGAGTATGTTCTTTGCCTCTCTCAGTGATACAAGAAAGAAGGTATTTAAGAAGCTAATTTCCTACAGGAATAATGTAAGGTTTAGACACTTTTAGTACAGCTCTTCCACAATTATCTTGTACAATCCTATCTTCCAAAATGAACACATTCTTTTGTTGTTGTTGTTCCTTGTGCTAAATAGCATGCTGGCAAAATGTCTTGGTTGCTGATAGGCACCAGTTAACCACGGCGCTTCTGTGAGAGTGTGCACTGTGGTTTTATTTTCTGAGCCAATATGGAACAAATGTAATAATGAGCAAATTCGTACTCACCTAGCGTGAGGAATGGCGACAGCTATGTTTACTGAGGGCAAAGTAGTGAACTGAAGATACAGCTGCTTTGGGATCTCTTTTAACGCACCTCAATTTTTGGCTGTGTGATTAGCAACAAAACAAAACCCAGAATTCTCCTTGGTTGTGAATGGCCTAATTTGAGGGGTACCGAGAAAAGTCACAGCTTGCTTTTTCTTACCTATGATAATTCAACAGTTACAGTTTCCATTTGTGCAATGCTTCTGGAGGACACTACAGCTAGGAACATTTGAAATGAGAATGGCTGGCACCCTCCAGGTATGTAAGTGGGAACTCTCCATAGGCAGCAAATGGAGTTTGTCTTCGCATCTGCTTATGTATGCTGAGCTGTGCTGCGTTATGTAGAACCGGAACTTGCATCCTATATGCATAAGAATAAAATCAAACCTTTCCACTATCAAAACAAAATGTACTGCTTCAACATCAAATAACTGGACGATAACCAGCAATTTTGAGTTGAACTTACTGATATAAAAACAATCATATATATTACAGAGATTTTTAAGTAAGCCATTCCATAATTAATCGTGTAATATTTGGAAATGAAGAGAAAAGTTTAAAAAAATGCTACTGCTACTCTCACATTTTGAAACATTTTCTCCAAACTTTTCTGTAGGTCCATGTGGATATGCATTAATAATCTTGAAATCATACTACATAAACATTTTGGTTTACTGTAACCTGTTATAATGGACATGTTTACCAGGTCATATACAATTCAACTGTGATTTCAATGGGTGTGTCCAGTATTTGACTCTACACTGATTTATGTAATGATTTTCCATCATCGTCTAGTTTCTTTTTATCGTGAGTGGCACTGTAATGGACACACAGCATTTTATACCACTCCTTCCAGCATTCTACGTTCGTCTATCAGCGTCAACCCTTCCTCATTTCTTATATTGCTGTCCTTTTTTCTCTCTTTATTCATTTTGTTTTCCATTCTAATTTAGTTTTAAAAATCTTACCCAAATTCTAGCTTCGGGCCTTTGTTCTAAGGACTCATGTGAGTTTTTACTTTTTCAAAGTGTTCACAGTTTCTCAGATAAGATTTGCAAAGACTCTGATCCCAAGACTTCTAAGCAGAAACTATTTCAACCAGAAGTCATGAATTCTGTTTTAAAACACATTACACATTAAAACAATGAGATGCCACAACAGTTATTAGAATGGCTAAAATCTTTTAAAAACCTGACACTATCAATTGTCTTCAAGGATAAAGAAAAATAGGGATTCTCATTCACTGCTAATGGGAATGCATATGATTGGACCTTTTCCCACATCCTCACCAATATTTATTGTTATGTGTATTCTTGATAATTGCCATTCTGACCAGAGTGAGATGAAATCTCAACATAGTATTGATTTGCATTTCCCTAATTGCTAGAGATATTGAACATTTTTTCCTGTATTTGTTGAACATTTCTATTTCTTCTTTTGAGACAGGCCTGTTCAGTTCTTTTCCCTATTTATTGATTGGATTATTTGGGGGGTTTTTTGGTGTTAGGTTTTTTGAGTTCTTTGTATATTCTGGATATTAATGCCCTACCTAAGGAGCAGGTGGTAAAGATTTCCTCCCATCCTTTAGGCTCTCTCTTCCTGCTCATAATTGTTTCCTTTGCTGTAAAGAAGCTTTGTAATCTGATGCCATCCCACTTGTTGATTTTTATTTTTTTTTCTTGCATTTTAGGAGTCTTGTTAAGGAAACTGGTTCTAGTGGCGACATGTTGGTGAGTTGGGTCTACATTTTCTTCTAACAGTTGCAGGGTTTCTGGTCTAAATGCTAGGTCTTTGACCTACTCTACCTACTCTGAGTTGAGTTTTGTGCAGGTTAAAAGGGTTAAATTTCATTTTTCCACATATGGATTTCCAGTTTGCCTTTTTTTTTTTTTTTTGGCACCTTTGCCTAGTACGATGCTAACTATATTTTTGTGGGTTTGTTGGTAGGACTGCAAACTGGTACAACCATTCTGGAAAGTAGTATGGAGATTCCTGAAAAACTAGGAATGAAACTACCATATGATCCAGCTGTTCCATTCCTTGGTTTATATTCAAAAGATCTAAAATCAGCATACTACAGTGACACAGCAACATCAATATTTATAGAAGCACAATTCACAAAAGTAAAGTTATGAAACCAGCCCTTCAGCAGATGAATGGATAAAGAAAGTGTGGTATATATGGAGTATTACTCAGCCATTAAAAAAAATGGCATTATGGTATTTGCCAAATGGATGGAACTGGAGACTACTATGCTAAGCGAAATGAGCAGTCCCAAAAACTCAAAAGTAGAATGTTTTCTCTGATACACAGAAGCTAATCCAAAATGATGGTGGGAAAAGTTAAAAGAAAAAGAGAGAAAGGGAAAAAACGGGAGAGAGGGAATTTCATCAAAATAGAGGAAAGATCAGTAGAATAGAATAGATGAAGGGAATTGAGGTGGAGGAAGAAGGGATGGGAAATAGGAAGAACAGCCCAATGAATCCAACCAGACTTTCGCATGCACCTGCATCGATGTGGCACAGTGGGTATAGGCATCAGATTTATCTACAGGACACTAACTTAAAAGAAAAGAAAAATAACCTGTGAATGAATTGATGAGGCATTGGCAGACCACAGGGAAGGAAGAGGGAGGTGGAGAGGCAAGTGCCAGGGACTGGACAGCAGCAGGTTCTTTCCCAAGCTGTTGTGACAATGTCAGGGTTTGTCCTGGTACTGTATGTGACTAAGAATCTGAAAAAACCAAACACCAATAATGTTCTCAGTAATTACACTTCTAGGTATTTACTCAATTTATTTGGCTAAAATAACATGTCCATCATAAAGTCTGCATGGGCACATGGGGTGCAGTGCAACACACCTGTAATCCCAGTGGGTTGAGAGGTTGAGGAAGGGGCATCTCATGTTCAAAGCCAGCCTCAGCAACTTAGCAAGACTTTAAGCAACTTAGTGAGACCCTGTCTAAAAATTAAAAAAATAAATAAATAAATAAAAAGGACTGGAGATGTGGCTCGGGGGTTAAGCACCCGGGGTCCAACCCTCCCCACAACCATGCAAAAAGAAAAAAGAAAAAATCAGCATGTGAATGCTTACAGTTCCTTTATCCATTATACCCGAACCAGAAGCAATCAAGGTGGCCTTTCAAATGGTGAATGGGCAAATATACTATGGTACCTCCACATGATGGAATACTATTCAGTGCTAAAAATAAATGAGCTATCAACCACAAAATGACATGGAGAAAACTTGAATGCATGTTACTAAATGTAAGAAGCCAATCTGAAAATGTTAGGAACCACAGGAATCCAACTACACAAGATGGTAGAAAAGATAAAACTATAAAGTCCATGGTTGCCAGGGTTTGAGAGGAAACGGAAGAGAATGGAATAGGTGAAGTATAAGAGACTTTTCTGGGGGTGAACTATCTGTAGAAGAATACAATGGTAGATACATGGCACAATATATTTGTCATAGCTCATAGAACTTTAGAGCACAAGGCATAAAGATTTTAAAAAATAATCAGGAACACTGAGGGACCCGAGGATGGAACGCCGAAGGTGACAAAGTTATCTAAACATGTGACACAACCTCATTGAAGGGGGAAGGGAGAGAGATGGTGACCTAAGAAACTTTGGAAATGAGTGGAGGTTGCAAGATTATAAGGAAAACAGACCATTTTCATCATGCAGTCTAGCTGATGACGCTGTTTCCTGCACAGGAAGGGCTCAGCAACTGTGACTCTGCTGTGTGTACACTGTAACTGAACAGTGACATTAACACTGGGTCTCTCTGTTTTGGAGCAGGGCGGTACCTGTAAGAAGGGGAGGATCCAGGTGGTGCTGACCTAGAGACAGAGGTGTGGGCAGAGCTTCATGTAGATGCAGGCGGCTGTGCACAGAAGCTTTCCTAGGTACGTGAGTGCACTCAGGTTAGCGTATGTATGTATATTTCTTCCGAGGTCACTGGAGAGGGTCTACAAACAAGGACACCACAGTAGGAACGAACACCTCTTCTGACCATGCTTCTAATGCCATTCTTCAGAAACAGCCACAGGAACAAGAACTGCCTGACTCCAGGGCTGGGGCAGGGGACACAGAAGGTAGGCCTGAGGCACCTTGCAGAAACAGAAAGTGGGGAAGTGCTGCTAATTAGTCAATAGGCAGAGATGTGCCAGGACCTCAAAGGCCCTTTGACCAAAGCTAGAAGAACTTGAACAATTAAACACACGCAGTGGTACTGGATTATAACAAAGTACAAAATAGATTTCCAAGTATTCCCATCAATATAAAGAACTGAATAATTTTTCAAATGGGAGAAACCTTTCACATGCGAAAGAATTCCAGTAACTCTATCAGGTAATTTCCAGTAAAGAGGCATTCTACAACATTCCTCACCCATAGTCCTCAAAACTGTCAGTCATGAAAACCAAGACAATCTGAGAAGCCACCGGAGCCAAGAGAAGCCTAATGGCTCATGACAGCTAAATGTAATATGCTTCCTGAGCAGGGCCTGGGGCAGGAAAGAGGCACATACACAACTTAAGAAACCCCAAAGAGAAAGTATGGACTTCAGTTACCAGTGGATCAGTACTGAGCTGCAATTACAATAATGTAGCACATTAACTCAAGGTGTTCATAATAGGGGGAACTTACTGGGGGGTCTGTGGGAATTCTCTGTACTATCTTCTCAACTTTTCCACAGACCTAAAGCAGTTCAAAAATTCTTTTAGGCAACCTTTTGTTTTGTTTGCAGTACTGGGAGTTGAACCCAGGGGTGCTCTACCACTGACCTGTACCCCAGCCTTTTTTAATTTTTTTTTAATTTTGAGACAGGACCTCCTCCCTAAGTTGTTTAGGCTGGCCCCTAACATGTAATCCTCCTGCTTCAGCCTCCTGAATCACTTAAGACACTTTTCAAAGATGCACAACACTAACAATTTAAAGCAAATAAAATTAATAGGAATAGACAACCAGAGTCCACATGTGACTCTGAATACAGGATATATACCTGATGGAACTTTAAAGTACCCAAAGATATCCTAGATCTGATTTACACTTAATAAGGTAGAACCCACTCAGTCATAACTGGGTGGACAGTCTTTTGTCCCCATCACTTTTTTCCTTCCAGGGTTCATTTCCCAAGTTTGCCATCCTCTGGCAATGTGGCTTCCTAACATCCTAGGTTTGGGTTGCCTTGTTTTCAACAAGGGGGCTATAAAAGCACTTATCTCTGGTTGCTGGGGAAATAAGTTTATATACATAAACCACTTAGGAGGATGACTACCCTAATGAACAAAAATGTTGACTATCATTATGATAATGCTTATTACCATAAAGATGCTATACTAAACAAAAAGATGATCTGCAATTACTCCCCTAAATCCATTTTTATTAAGTATACTGTGTGACAAGGGGCAGAGCAAGCAGTAATTACCAACAAGCAGGAAGACCACAGGTGATTTTTGTCTTTCTGCTTTTCTGTGATTCTCAAGTTGTTAATGGATACGCAGTAACTTGTGACAAAAATAAACACTTAAAATCCTAAATCAATTTGCTATACTAGATGAGCGCTTAAAGCCCCTCTTTTAAAACTTCCTATTATTCAAACAATGCATATATTTAAGTGAAATTAGTTCAGAGGGTTTTCTATTGAAAAACGAC
This sequence comes from Aplodontia rufa, assembly GCA_004027875.1. Taxonomy (NCBI): domain Eukaryota; kingdom Metazoa; phylum Chordata; class Mammalia; order Rodentia; family Aplodontiidae; genus Aplodontia; species Aplodontia rufa. Next base: position 8,098 of record PVKS010001857.1, on the reverse strand, counting down.
TCTTCCCTTCTTCTACTTCCACACTTATTTCTTCTATTGCAGCAAGTTATTTCAAGACTTTTTTTTTTTTTTTTGGTGTTGTTTCTGGTGGCTATTTACATATCTCTAAATAATGTCAGTAATAATTGTTTTATACAAATAGACATTCTCTTTTGACTTCCTACTTCAATAAATGAAAATTCACCCTGTCTAAACCGGCTTTTCTACCACTTGACTCCTAAATTTTGGTACTTTCAATTTTAGATCCATTTTGGTGATCTTTCTATTCTAAGCAATGCTCATAAGCACCCATTTCTTTTGCCACCAATGCTAGCGTTATTTCAGTGAGTACCACACATGGTCCCAAGGTCACGGAGTCCACAGAAATGGAGTATGTAACATACAGTGCAAAGTTGTGAGCTACACGTGGGATTTTCAGGCAATCAGGAAAAATGTGCACTTACTGTCTATTATAACCTAAGAATGGTCAACGGAGTGGTCATTAGAGACCGGATTACAAAGCTGACTGCACAATTCTATATTTCCTCTCAGACATTTGTCAGTTGCATGCACTAAGACATGAGCAGAGACGTGACGGTTACTTCGCGTGTTCCCAAAGGTCTGCTTAGCCACAGGAAATGTGCAGCACGGTCTGTCTCTGATGTATTATCAAAACAACCTCAAAGCAACTGCCACTATTCATGATGTGTGTTATGTACTCTTTACAACAGCGCTTCACCCACTTATTTTTTCACTTTGGTACATAGGAAAACAAATAAGAAATATCCTACCAGTGGCAGTGGTGTCCTACAGTGGAAATTCTCATCAGATGGAGGGTATCATGACATATGGGATGTCAGGAGACTGCAGTTTCAAGCCATGTTCAGCGTCTGTATCCTAAGAGCTTTTGCTGCAAGTTCTAGAACACATGACATTCCCCCACCCTTACCCCAACTGAAACACACCATGTTTAACATCAGTGACTTAACACGTAAGGAGCAGAATTTGCATCACTGGACAACTAAACACATTGCATTCACTTACTGCCAAATACTTCATGAGCAATACACTGGGCAAAAGATGTTTGAGGACTGGGGAAACTGAATACAGAACCTGCTGTGCTCCACAGCTTACCATCTGGAGGCGGGACAAAGTATAAAGAGGAAACTACAACCCGGACCAACTCGAAGGAAGATCAATTCGGCCTTGAAGGACCCCGAGCCTTCACCGGGAGTTCTCTCCTCTGTAGCCCTCTGGGGCTTTTCTGTAGCTCCAGGTCTTCAAGCAGGATCATGCTAATTTCTCCATGTTTGGCAGCGCTGCCAGAAGTTGGTCTCTGCTACAAGTAGATGGTCCCTATTTAATATCTGCCCCGTCGGGTGGTCTCACCACCTTGGATCCACCTGCCTCTGCATTCTTCCCTTTCTCTACCAGAGGTACGGATACAGAGAAAATGAAAACCAGCATCATTGTCTAGAACGAGCAACATAAGCAATATTTCTGCATTTTCTTCACCAGGGTAACACTGCTCTATGTCTGATCTTGACCCAGTTATTTTCTTAGTAAAAACAACTGTTGATCTTCAACTTCTACAGACCCCTGCCCCGAGTTGGTTATCTGAGTCCTTGGAATTGTGTATGCACCTATGTTCCTTTGTTTTTTACCTGAGAAAGGTGCATCTACCATTTTTTACGTGAACCTCTCAGCAGGGGCTGGGACAGCACAGTTAGTTAAATATGTGATGTTTCCAGACAAAATATGAATATCACACAATGTAGGATAAACAACGAGTATGCATAACTTTGCATCAGATAAGGTCAGATTTTGCCCCTAAATGATTTCCATGAACACGCGAAGGAGTTTCTGGTTTTCAAAACTTTCGGAATCCCTAAACTTTGATGAGACAGGAAAGACACACACTGCCCACATAAGCTGATCTGGAAACTGTTGCTCATACATGTCAATTCTGATATCAGAATTTCTTCTTTAAAAACATTCATCCTCTCCCATTTTTTATTCAACATTTTTCATTCATTTATTTCACAACACGGTTTTAAAACATTTACAAGTCAGGGCTGGAGTGGTGGCTCAGGAGATACGGTGCTTGCCTGGCATTCACGAGGATGTGGGTTCAAACCCCAGCATCACATATACAACTTCATTCACAAAAATCAAATGAAAAACTAAGCAAAATTGATTCTCTCTCTCTTCCTTACTCTCTCTTTTAAAAATAATAAAAATTTACAAATCAGTATGCAGAGAAATACAAAGCAGGTTTTCATCACACAAGAATCAAGGCACTATAAGCTTTGTGGTTAAAATCTAGCTTCCATACGCATTATTAGTTCAATATATATCATTGATAAAAATGTTGAATGTGGAAGTGAGATCATTATTAGCAATTACAAAGAAAACATCCAAGCAAATACTAAGGACATAAACTTGAGTCACTGATAGTGCTAGTATAATCAGAAAAGAAAGTTTCCAGAATACCACTGCTGAGACTGCTTAAGACTCCTTCCATCCTCTTTCAACATCATTGAAAGAGTAGTCTTGGAACACACTTCATTGGTGGTGATGCAGGTTGAGCACTGAGCTAAATTATGCATGTTTGTGTAAGAGACGAAAGCACAAATTTCACTGTGACATGGATGGGGAAAGTGGATGTCTTCATAATCCAGTATTTAATTAGGGTTCCCTTATTTTGAAGCCTTTTGAGACAACTCAGCCTCCAATTCTAAATGGGATACTCACTTATTCCCATATTCCACAGAATTACATCACTTTTAAAGTGACATTAAGCCATATCTAACATAACAGGGTACAAAAAGATGAATTCTGAGTGATTATTACAGATTTTTCAAGCTCCAAATTCTAAGAGCATGTGTATATAACAGTAAGATTGCAGGATTCCGATTTAGTAATCTTTACTTAGAAAATACGCTGAGTAGCTTATGAAAAATATTAAGATGCAGGCTCATAATCTCATTACCTAATGCAATTTACCACTGGGTACCCGTAAGGGATGAATTTAACAAATGATAAAGGAAGAATAGGTCAGGGTGGAAATTCATACATCCTGCCAGAGAAAGAAGAACATGAGCCAGGGTGGGCCACATGTCTCTGGGTCACAGGTCTATGAATATAAAGTGGGACTACCCTGTCATCTCCATGTATTAATTTATCACCAGACATACACAAGGGAACTGGGAAAGCTGTTCTAAAGCAAGATACAGAAATTGGTCACATCTCAAGTAAGTGTAGCAATTTACAGGGAAAACAAAACAAAACCAAAAACTGTAAACAAAAGCACTGGTATATGATTTCAAATGCATGGTTCAATGAGTAATAAGTGAAAGGGCAGAGGGTGTGGGAGAGGTCACTGGGCCCCGTTCTAAGAAAATATGGCATCAGGAGGAAAAATTACACCAGTTGTTGACTGAACAGCAGATCTTAAGAAACTATATCCTGAGATAAAGCAAGGTACATCTCAGATGATGCAAGGTACATTCCAAGCATTTGTAAGTACTACGTCACTGTATATGCTACAGTCATATATAATAAAATGTTCTTCATCGGTATAAGAATCATGTCACTGTACTTGGGTATTTTAGGAAAAATATAGGACCCAGAAGAGAGGCAAGGGATCAGGGACGGAAGGAGGGAGATAGAGGGGTAGAGGGGTGCGGGCGGGGGCTGGATACTGACCAAATTGTATTGCTGTATTGTGTGCACCTATGAATGTGTGACAACAAATGTCATCTTTATGTACAACTATAATGTACTAATAAAAATAATTTTAAAAAGAAACAATATCAACTGTAAATCTGTCCCTACTCTTCCACTAAATGTGTCAAAGGAAGTATCAGGACCTGAAGCAAGAATATGGAACCTCGTGATATACTGAGAAAACAATGTCCCCTGACAAATTTGGCATCTTAAATATAAGCACTTAAATGTAAGATCATATGCATCACCTGAAATTCATGTTATTTAACATTTTAAATATTTGCCTATGATAATTCATTTTAAATAGAAAATCCATATCTGTTATCCACTGCTATTGTTTTAAATGATTTAAAGTACATTTCCCGAGTTTTTGCTAATGTAGCTATCTGAGCTATCACATTAATTTGAGTTAAATTGCTAAGATTATGATATGAGCTTAAAAAGTAATTAACAATAACTACGACACTATGAAATAGAAGAAAGGCCTTCATTAACGATGGCTGTGAAGTTTAGGATGATGTTCATAAGTTCTTTGAGGATTTACTATATAGCAAATTAATTTTTTAGTTTAATCTTGAGATGCAATCTGATAAATTATAAGAAAATGCCAAATCATTGCCTGAAGCAATGGTTTGAAAATTAAATGTGCGTTGCATTAAATGTTGAAATGTGGATTACTACTTTTAACAAATGTTGATTTCTACACTAAAAATGAGCACACTTTCCATTTACTACAAAACATAATTTGCAATTACGTCAATTGTGTCACATCAGAAAAATCATTAACTTGAAAACAGCTAAGTTTCTAATGCTTATTATGAGGCATGACAGTAATTTGGAGAGCAACCAAATTGCTGGAGTGAGCGTGTGGGGGTGTTTTTGTGTATACAGGTATGCTATTGATTAAAATGGAAAGCAGCTAACCTCTTAAATTAGCTAATTAAGTATTGTCATACCACTTTAAATGTAAACTCAGAATTCTAAGGTAAATTAGTCAACATCTCATTTCAGCACTCAGGGGCCTACTTTTATAGAAAGACGTACGTAGTGACGTACTGGAGAATTCGGTTATTATATGTATCTCCACAACGTTATATTTTATACAGTTCATCTGAACTTTATTATAGTTTGTATTATGAGTAATATATGCTCATCACATGTTAAGCCATAAAAAGACACCTTAAACATGAAATCAAAGCTACCTTAAGATTTCACCTCATTCTAGTCAGACTGGCAAAAATGAAGACTACAAACAATAACAAATGCTGGAGGGGTTGTGGGGAGATAGGAACACTAGGACACTGTTGGTGGAACTGCAGACTGGTACAGCCTCTCTGGAAAGCAGTGTGGAGAATCCTCAAAAAATTAGGGTTGGGGGGCTGGAGAGGTGGCTCTGCGGTTATGGTGATTGCCTGGCATGTGAAAGCACGCAAGTTCAAAGCCCTGCACCGTGTACAGAACCAAGTGTCTGAGCAACGAAGGCCATGTGAAAAACTCAATAAAATTGATTCTCTTTCTCTCTCTTAAAAAAAAAAATTACGGTTGGATGCACCATAGGACCCAGCTATCCCTCTTCTGGGTATTTTTCCCGTGGAGTTAGAATCAGCACATTACAGCAGCACAGAAAAATCTATGTTCATAGCAGCTAATTTACAATAACTAAATTATGGAACCAACCCAGCTACCCTTCACTGGATGAATGGATCCAAAAGCTCTGGTATATATTAATAAAGTCTACATAGTACATATATACACAACGGAGTCCTACTTAGCAATTAGAAACAATGATATTGCATCCATTGAAGGTAAATGGATGGCTATGGAAGAAATCGTGCAGAGCGAACTTAGCTAAACCCAGAGTCAAGGGTCAAATGCTTTTGCTCATCTGTGGAGACTGGAGCTAAACCCAGACTTGGGGGAAAGGTAGACAAACTCAATTTTCAGAACCATAGAACAAAAATGCAGTATGTCAATATTTATGAGCTATAGTTGCAAGATACTGCATAAGATATTTGATCAAGCTATGCTGACTGCATGCCTTTACAAAAATGTAAATGTTTAATCCTATTGTCAAATATGTTGAGAAATAACAAAGGGATGATAGGGAAAGAGAAGGGGAAATGTTGGAACTGAGATAAAGCATGGTACATTCCAAGCATTGTAAGTATGTCACTATATATATAATAGTCATGTATATAAAAAATGTTCTTCATAGGTATAAGAATTATGTCACTGTACTTGGGTATTTTAGGAAAATATAGGACCCAGAAGAGAGGCAAGGGTTTGAGGGGGGAGGTAGGGGAATGGGGGGAGATACTTACCAAACTGTATTGCTGTATTGTGAGCATACAGGAATATGTGACAACTAATCCAATCATTATGTACAACTATATCACACTAATAAAAAGTAAAATAAAATCAACATAAAAAGGAAACACACGCATTTAAGAACCATTACTCTAAATACACGAGAATTTCATTTCTCAGGCAACAAATATATATTGGGTATCTTAGGAAGAATTCACTCTTGGGGTCTGTAAGAGATACTGAGAGAATTAAACGTGATGGGATTCACTGCAAACTTGTACAAACCTCCTCACTCAGTTCCTAGCTGCTCTGAACTTTGACCTTGGGCTTTGGTACATAAAGGTAAAGAGGAGCAACTGTGAATTTCCCAGCTCCACAAGAGGAGGATCTGGTTACCAAGCTCACAACATACCGAATTCCACCTTCACTCTACAATTCTGGACTTAGTAGCTGACAGTCTTTCTAGACACTGGATATACAGGTAGGTTATCCTTGACAGAACTGGGCAATGTTTTAGGTTGCAAATTGAATGCTTTCTCTCATAAATGGAAGAGAGACGGAATAAGAATAAAGTGGATTCTGCGAAAACAGAAGGAAGATCGGTAGAGGAGAAGCGGGAATGAAGGAGAACAGTCGGGAAATGAAATTGATCAAATTACTCCAGGTGCAGGTATGGATATAACACCATGCATTCCAATTTTATATTTAACCACAAAGCATCAATTAAAAATAAATGGATAAAGAAACAGAAGGAAGATACATTGAGTAGAGGAAGGGGATAAGCAGGAGGGAGGCAGGCAAGGAAAGCACAGAAATGTCTAGTGACGTGGAAAATGACTGCTATGTGCATTTATGAATATGTCAAAATCAACCCATTATTGGGGACAAATAAAATGCACTAAAAACAAAAAAGCTAAATTGTGCACTGAAAGTAAAAGGAGGAAAAAGAAAGAAAGAGACGACACCTTGAGAAAGATATGTGAGCGCTTTCGTATCCAATGATCTTCTTTATAAATACTTGCTAAGGTATCATCCTCATAAACTTCAAGCGCAGCTCTAAGGTAATAAGCGGGCAGTGGCAATGCATCCATGCAACATTTAACAAGGTCCTCACCAAATGAAAGCGCTCATCTATCAATGTCCAAAACAATCAAAAACTGGGGCTGGAGCGGTGGCTCAGTGGTTACAGCGCTCGCCCAGCATGCACAAGTACATGGGTTCAAACCCCAGTACCCACATACACAACTAAGTGTCAGAGCAATGAAAGCCATGTGAAAAACTCAATAAAAATGGATTCTCTCTCTCTCTCTCTCGTTCTCTCTTAAAAAAAAAAAAAAACAGTCAAAATTCTGACCTCTGCGGAACTTATCCTCTAGAGGAGAAAAGAAATAACAAACACAGAAATAAATCAGCAAAAGACAAAGATACAGTTATGGGGGAAACAAAGGAGAGACAGTGAACAGGAATTTCTGGGTAAGGCATTGCTCTTTTAACTCAGAAGGATCAAACCGCCCTCACTGAGAAGGCTGATGTCTTAATAAAGATGAGATTGCAACTGAGGGGCAGAAACCCCAAAACTTACATTCATTACCATCTCATATCATTATCATTAATTTAAAACCCTTACAATTCTAAATCTCTTTTAATGTTCATGCTAAATTAGGTCATTTTTAATTCTGTGAAAAGGATAATCTTTGGGGCTGGAGTGGTGGCTCAGCAGTATGGTTACGGTGCTTGCCCAGCATGTACAAGTAAATGGGTTCAAACCCCAGCACCCACAAACACAACTAAGTCTCAGAGCAATGAAAATTCAATAAAACTCAATAAAAATTGATTCTATCTCTCCCTCTCTTTCTCACTGTCCCTCTCTCTTAAAAAAAAAAAAAGATATTCTTTGGTTAAGAGGGAGTGAGAGAAATGCAAATGAAAACCACATTAAGATATCACCTTACACCAGTCAGAATGGCAAAGATGAAGAAAATAAACAACAATAGATGCTGGAGGGGCTGTGGAGAGATAGGCACACTAACACACTGTTGGTGGAGCTGCAAACTGGTACAGCCCCTCTGGAAAGCAGTATGGA